>VDFB02322747.1:0-289862 GCA_007258455.2 Sequoia sempervirens
CTAATGTCAAAGGTGCTCAAAAGTTAACACCAATTGAAAAGAAGTAAGGTATTTGAAAATGATTCCTATGCCAATCTAATGATGAGAGTAATGCACAAATTTTGATATTTTTAATTGTAGAAAGTAGAAAAATATATGAACATAAAATATACAATCTACCATAACACAAGATGTATGCGGGGAAAACAAGTTTGGGAGAAAATCCCCACACTCCAAAGCAACCCAAAGTATGTATTCAATAAATTTATGGAATACAATATACTCTTGTACAACAAGATATTATAGAAGTTTCACTAATATGTAAATTTAGAGTAAATTTGTAAGCATAACAATACCTACAAGCATACATAATACAATTCTAAGCACCAATTAAATAGATGAAGGAAAAAATAGACACCACGAGTGGTTTGAGAAAACCATAAAAAAAACCATAAGAACTATGGCTCCCAAACTTGATTCAAAAATTTAACACCATCTTATTAGTATTAGTCCTTTTGGATATTTTTGGCATATTCTTGTTGTGTCTTACAATATTGTAAAATATTATATTTAACCATCCAAACTTGGGTGCTCGAATTTGTTCCCATTCAGTATTCAAAAAGATGTTTCATGACAAGTGTAACATGTCATAATGTTGGTCAAGTTTCTAATTGAACCTCCCTCTTACATGCTCTTATGCATTATATAATCTATCATATGTAACTTCCTTTGCAATGATGCACACCACAAGATGTTGAAACATGGCCAAACCATGCCACCTTAAAGTGGGATGTATGCCTCATCATGTGAAGCCAAAATACACTAAAAGACAAAGTCTAGTAAGCCTCCAAGTGGGACACCAAATCTCTAAAAGAAGATAAAATTACTAGAAGATGAAATAGCACGTGTATACAAAATATATTAAAAAATACATCAGGAATGCAAGGTTGAGACACCTTTTTCCAACACAAAAATCCCAACCTAATAATTGAAACTAAAGGTGATTAGGATTTGATACCACTTGCAGGGAAGCAAATATAATGGAACCAACTGCTTATGCTAATCTTAGGAGAAGGAAAGTACACAAAAAAATTAAAATTTGATATAACTATTACACAAAATATGTAGAAACAAATAAAATAATAAAACATATAACACTAGTATTACATAGGAAAATCCTTTCTGGATAAAAACCCCACATTCCAAAATCTATTCAATGTATTATCAAATAAAATAGGAGATTACAACACACTTGTAAAGCAATATTTTATAGGAATTTCACCAATATCAAAATTTGAAGTAATTTTAGGAGTATTCTAACACCTAAAAATTCATAAAATGTATTGTAAATCCAACACTCAATTTATAAGCAATGAGCAACTTGAAAACTGTCTATGATTTTAGAAATAATGTGTTAAATCCACCTACTAGTATGGTGCCAAACTAGGACCTCAATTCTAATGCCCCCTAAGAAGATTCTACATTCCGACTAAAAATAGTAAATTAATAATACATGTTACAACTATCATATTAATGTGTTTTAAGTATCCACCCAACATGAGTGCCTATATTATAACTCTTGTTAAAAATAGAGCTACATAACAAACATAAACACCTATCATGTAATATTGGTCAATATTCTAAAGTAACTCCCCTCCTACAAGCTCTTATGTGTCACAAGAATAATTCATAATGCTATCATATGATCCCACACAATTAGAGCACCTAAAATATGCTTACAATAGACACTAAATACATATCCTCTTATAACGTTAATAAAGTGTTGACACTTAGAAAATAATTCTACCTCAAATTCCCATGCCCCATTTTCATGTGAGGCTAATTTAAATAATATAAAATATAATAAAATGTAGGAAAATGCTCAACAATTAAAACAATAAATCTAGGAATTTTGCAAGGTTGAGACACCTTAGTTTCCAATAGGGAAAATCAAAGCTATCATTATCATTGATAAAAAAATATTGTGTTTTAACCTAATCAAGTACAAGCATTTGATCTTTTCATTTTTCCTCTTCTTTCTATTTGTTTGTGCTTCTGTTATTTTCTTATTGTGGTTATTGTTTGTTTTTGTGTCCATGTTAGTCTTATGTTATATTACAACAATGAGATCATGATTTTTTATATCATAGTGGATCTTGTCAAATTCTATAGGAAATATTAGGTTGTAGAAAAAATTGGAATTAAGTTCAAGATTTATACAATTCGTCATCACCTCATTAACATCCATCTTCTTTTAAATAATTATGCATGCCTAACATTCATTCCTGCTCCCACCCACTACCTTCTATTTTCAACCCATTTGATTAGCCTAAATTCTTCCATTTCATACTCCTTTTCTTATTTTAAGCATCCATCCATATCTTCCATTTGTACATGTCCTATTCAAGGGCGCCTCCCTAACCATCATGTCACCTCGGCCATCCTCATGTACCTTTTCCCCATCTTTCTTTTCTACATTCTTTGAAAAGTCATTGCCTCTTGAGTTGTAACATCATTTGAAAGAGAGGCAAATACAGAAACATTAATTCCATAACCTTATATTATTAATTCCATTATTAGTTCATCATAACTAATTTTCTCTAACATCACCTCATCAATTAATTAATTCTACACATTGATTAATCAATCTCATTTAATCCTATTGCATTCCCACTTCATGGTTGATTAATTAATTAGTTAATTGATTCCCAGTTAAAATCCATTCGCACATAAGTAATAAATAAATATTATCCTCTCATCATTCCATACTTAATTTATTAAAAAATCACTTTTTCACCAAATCGTGCAAGTTGTTAATTCTTTTATTTATGATTGCACATTACAAAATCAAATAAATTGAATAAATCAAAAGATAATCAAAGCAATTTTGGAATAAAAGAAAATCAATTTTAAATAAAAAAGCAAAAGCACATGTAAAACTCAAGTTGCCACTCAAGTGAATTGATCTCAACCGTTCATCAAAATTTATAAATCCACTATGTATTCTTTATCATATCATCTTGAAATTAATGATTATCATCAAAATCAATCATCATAACTACATGCTGCAAAATCTTGCTTGAGTTATGAGCATCCACAATCCATTGTAAAGCATGAGAGAATCCTTTTAAACAAAGGGGCATCACATTCAATCTGAGGTTTGCATTTAGTTTAGAGTAATGCATTTAGTATTATTATTATTTTTTCTTTTATTTCTATAAAATTCATGCTTACAATAATGACCATGAATGAATTTGTTTGTAGCATGTTCTTTTTCAAGAGATCAATTGCTTAGGATGAAAAATAGGTGCTTACAAACTCTAGTTTGAACCTCATTAATGATAATCGACTCTAGATCTTTTATACCTTGTCTAGAGTTTAAGTGCAAGATTTGCAACTCTAGTGTATCTTTTGAATTTGCGTCCATTGGAACTTTAACTAAAAAATATGAGGTAAATGTGCTCATATTAAGAGGAGATTATTTTAATCTTTTATAGCAATGGTGCTATGGGCTAAAGTTTTAGGAATCTTTGCTAACTCAAAACACATTGTGCTTCAAAATCAAACATACTAGGTTGGACTTTGATTGTGGAGGATTTGACCTATCACCTGTGGATATGATCTGTTTAAAAGAAGACATTAGGACAAAATATGCCAACTTTGCAAATTTGAGTAAATATTCAAAGACAATATGTTCAAACATGAAAATTTGGAACATGATTTGATAGGCTTTGAATTGCAAATTAGGCAACACATTGTTGACTCTTAAGAGAAAATAGTCAAAGTGGGTTTGGGTATGTGGAAGCTCTTATAGCGATCGTTATCAACTCCTAATCAAATTGATGTGGACTTTGACAATTCATTGATCTCAAGATAAACACTTGAAAGAACATCAATTGATACTAAAAACATGAACCATAAAAAAATTTCATTCACTATATAAATACAACATTTGGTAAATTGACATATCTTCTTAAAATTCAGCTTGCCTCCCTTTCAAAGAAGAAAGAAGATTGTCTACATGCAACATAAACCTGTAATTACTAAATAAGTCAGTCAACGATATACTCCTCTATTTAACACTAGATTATGTAAAATGACTTCCACTACTTAAAAAAATATCTACATTTCTTTATGATTTTCCAACTAATGAAAAATACATTTATTACAAATAGCTATTAATGTGCTCATTATCCGTTAAATATGATTGCTAGTTTCCATGACTGCGAGGAAAAGAGGGTCCACGTGACTAAAATATTTTCTGGTACTCGATATATTAGCCGATGGTAAGTAAAAAATTCCCGTGTATTAAATGAACTCTCCCATATATTCCGCGTTCGATTCCCTCCTCGTCCATTTTAAACCAGCAGCGAAGAATACGGCGTTTCGAAACCCACAGCCATCAAAATGCACTTGATCAGAAGAAAAGCCTTCGCCTGGGCCACTCAAATTATCCCGAAACATCCCAATGGAACGCACACCATTACGATTAAGGTAAGAGCAAATCATTTTTGCTATCTTTATATAGAAAGTAAAATCTACATCTGTTATTTTCTTATTGGTAAATTTCCCTCATGAGATGTGCTTCGGTTTAGATGACGACGGACAATATCTGTTCCGATGTTCTTTAGCTTAGATATCATAATGAAGAGTCTCTTTGATCAAATTCACTTAAGACCTTGTGCCTGGCCTTGTCTGCTGGGCTAGGCTGGGTACACCATTTCAATGTTAATTTATTCAAATTAAAAGCCACCTAAGCCTTATACCTGGCTTAATATGCTGGGTACACTACATCCAAGCTAATTCACCGAAATTTAAATTATCCCGCGGCTTAAATGTCACAATTGAAAGGGCTTTTCTTTCAGCAGTTCAAACTTACCTAGGCCTTATACCTGGTCTAGTCTGATGGATACAGCACATCCAAGTTAATTCACCCAAACTTACGATTCAGCATTTTTTAACATTTAACATGTAACATTTGTATTGGAGATTTAGACACATGTTTATATTATAAAAGGGATTTAGCTTTTAGCAAATTAAAATTTACTCAGGCCTTGTACCTAGTTTAATCTGTTGGGTACATCATATTTATGTTAAATTTTTTATGAATCAGTTAGGAGACTGAACATAGGATCTGGGTGCTCTACTACTGACCTACCAGTTCTTTTGGTGATTGGTCCATCTTAGTTCAGGTATGACTCATTTTCAACATCCTCTTTAAGCCACACTGCAGGTGCTTGGGGTTCCTAGCTTGACCTGACTCAATTGACTTGAGCTCTACTGATTTGGGCTCTGATACCATGTCAAGCTTTTCATGGACCAACTAGGAAATGAATCTAGGACTTCCTATTTGCTGCTGGGATGCTCTACTGCTGAGCTACCAGCCTTCTTAATGATCTGTCCATCTTCAATTCAGATATGACTGATTTTCCAACAATCTATATCAACCGACTTAAATTTAATATTTAACATTTTTTTACATTTAAAATATAATATCTCTCAGAAATTTGAACACAGGTCTCTATTATATAAAGGGGTTTCTCCTTTTACAGATTTAAGTTCACCTAAGTCTTGTACCTGACCTAGTCTGGTACACGATATCCAAATTCACCTAAATTTAATGGAACATTTTTTACATTTAACCTGTAGCATGTTTAGTGGAGATTTGAACAAAAGTCTCCAATTATAAAATAGGTTTCTCTTTCTAACAAATTTATATTCACCATACGTGGCCTAGTCTGCTGGATCCCCCCACATTCAAAGTAAATTCACTTAAATTTAATATTCGACATTTTTTACATTTAATATTCAACATATATTGAAATTTGATAACAGGTCTTCAATATAAAAGCCCTGGTGATTTATTATAGTTCATTCCATTTGAAAATCTGACTATTATTATTTACAATACATACTATTACCTTTATTTATGTGGAACTCTCATTTGTTTTTGATCAGAGACTGTAATTTAGGGTTTTTACCTGTTCAGTTTGTAAACATTTCAAATATCAATGCGTCACAAGTTATGCGAGTATTTTGTCATGGATTTGAAATGCAATGTGACGGAGTTTAACTTTCTGTGCAGAGCGGCCGCATATTATATCAATTGAATAACTCATACGGTGGAAGGGCATTCTTTGTTACCTTGAGTTCTTTGCGTGGCGTAAATTCAAAAGGTTAGTATCGAGGCCATTGTAAGTTAAAGGCACCAGGGAAAAAATTAAGGAATTACCTTTTTTTGCAAGGATCAAATGGTAAAATCTTTCCAAAAAAATGTCATGTACTGTTGATCAATTTTATATAAAAATATAGAATTGGCTTATAATATATGCACATTTTGGTGAAGAAAAAATTATGTACTGTTGGTCAATTTTAGGTAAATATATAGAATTGCCTTATAATTTATGCATGGTTTGGTGAATCTAAGAACTTTGTGTACATTTTATAGGAAATGTTGTAGAACCGTTATTGAAGAACTTGATAATTGATGAATTGAGTTTTTCAGAAATTTTATTAAAAATGACCATTCGGCCAAAAAATAGCCCATAAAAAATCAGGCATCCACACTTACACACCTGTATAGGTTTTTTATGAATGCACATAAATAAGTATAATACATACATGTATGTGTATATACTATATATACACTTACATAGGCCAGTACATGTTTATACTTATATATATGTTTATATATAACTATATATGTATCATATATGTGTATATAAATATATATGCTTATAAGTTATATACATACAGATATATAGGTGTATCTATATCTACACAAATATTTATCACATTTACATGTATATGTATAATAAGGATGTGTATGTATATATGTATATTAATAATTATATATACATATATGTGTTATTTTTATGAACATATATTATTTATACATACTTATACATATTTATCATATATGTAGAAATACATACATGTGTGAAATACATATGTTACTAAATGTCTACACACAAATATATATACAGATGTATACACAAAAACACATGTAATGAACAAATTTATGTAATAAATCAGCAGCACAAAATAGACCCAAGCTGAGCCCGATCCTAATAAATTGTTCCTTGAGATTAAGAGATACTTGGTAAATCATATATATACAATTTACTAATTACCTCGAAATGTTTATCAAACAACTATTCCTAGGATCAGACTTTAGTAAGGTCTGCTTTGCACTGCCTGATACATTAATCGAACTGTAGGAATAATTTCATTATGTGTCTGTATCCATGTGTGTACAGAGATATATACGCATTAGCATGTGTTGTATATGTGTATTTCTATATGCAGACACATGTATATAAACATGTCATTATGTATTTGCAATATATATGAGAATATACATATGTATAAATATGTCTATATGTATATGTATGTGTTTGCAATAAATATATGAGAATATACATATGTATATTTGTTTCTATATATGAAAATATACATGTGTCTGCATATAGAAACACATACACATAAATACAAAATACAAACACATGCTGATGCATATATATCTCTGTGCACATATGGATATAGACACATATAATGAACAAAAATTATTTCAGTTCGATTAACTGTCATGTATCAGGCAGTGCAAAGTAGACCTTACTGAAGTCCGATCCTAGGAAATAGTTGTTTGATAAATATTACGAAGTAATTAGTGAATTGTGTAATTTTATTGGTGTGAAGATTCATTTTGTTAGAAAACTAGGGAGAGAAAAATGGGTTCTGACAAAGGAAAATGTGACTGCTGCAACAGAGGAAAATTTGAAAGCTGCCGCAAAGAAAGCTCTCATTGCGCGGACAGAGAAAACTCTAGCTGCTGGGACAGAGAAAAGTCTGGCCGCTGGGACAGAGGGAAATGTAACTGCTGAGACAAAGGAAAATCTGGCTGCTGGAACAGTGGAAAATAGCCAGAGTTTTAGTAGCGGGAAGTTACTGGAAACTGAGTTATTGAAATGTGACAATTTTCAAGCTTCCTTGGAGAGCAAAGCTAATGAAGGTGATGTTTCAAAAATCAGAGAGGAGTTTGATGCAGTTAGACAGAGTTTCCAAAATATTCCTTCAGCCCTGCGTATGATGCCAAAAATGGATCCATGTGGTACTTCTTTTTTCCTTCTTTTCTTTTTTAATTAGTAATTCAGAAAATGCATTAAATGAACCAGTATATGACCTTATAATTTCTATTGTTTATTAGATAGAAAGCATCTTAATTTCCAGGAATGGCCAAAGCAGGTTGATGATATTCAAGATTCAAAGCTAAGTTATGAATAGCTAAGAGTGGCAGAAAGAAATCTAACAACAAAAAATGATGTATCTAAAGCCAAATTTAGGAAGCAATAAAATCAAGTAAGAGGGGGTTAACTCAAACAGACAAGGCATGCAAATTCAACAATATAATCTAAATTGAGACGGAAGGCCATTCAGATTTGTCAACTCATGGTTCACATCGGAGTTCTTGTAATTAAGACATTGATCAGTTGACGTCACATATCCCCTTTCTCTTACTGTATTTTTTGGATCACAAGGAATTTGGCTACCCCTAACAAGTTTAGGGGTTGCTTAAGTGTGTAAATTGGTGCTTCTGCGAAAATTATAGAGGCGTTTAAAAGTCTGGCATAAATTTTAAGTGATTGTCTATGTGTATTTCAATTGACAATTCCTGTTGTATGTTTTAATGATTGGATTCTCATACGTGTTTATGACTTGCGGTCATAGACTATAAGACAAACAAAGGAATGAATAAAGTGAAATCAATATAGAAAATTGAGTAGTGATAATGAAAGTTGAAACTCTTTATGAAAGACATGCATTAAAAGATAATCAAGATTCTACACAGGAAATTACAATTATAGAAAAGAGAAGTCCCAAAAACGCATTGTGATAGATGAAAATGATCATTGATGTATTCATGATTTATACTTGCTCTTATAAGTTATACGTATTCAGATGAAGACTAGATGCATGTTTCTTGTAAAATTCTTGTTCTTTGTTGCTGCAGGTCTCTAGTCTGATGGCGATGACAAGCATAACCTTAAGTAGAATTCCAAGCTTTGTGTGTAAAGTTCAAAGACATCTTTTATGTGATAGAGATGGTCTTCTCTCCTCTTTGATTCTTTGACAAGTAATCGACATTGAAAGTATCTACCTTATGAAGCAGGTTATGGAATGTAATTCATGGCATGTTGGAACGTTGCCTTAATGTTTTAAGGCCTTAGAGAGAATGGTGTAATAAAAGGGTGTCTTGATGTGTAAGACAATCTTGTGGGTGGTCTTCTTGTTTGATGCATGAAAGTGGAAACTTGTCTTTTGAACATGCTTGATAGTGCAAAAATGAATGCAAGCCATAAATGATACTTAATTTTTTGCACGTAGAACAATATTGGTAATTATATGTAATGTGATCAAATCGATCAATCATTCTATGGAACAATGTGATCAAATCGATCAATCATTCTATGGAACAAGTTTTAAGCCATTTCTTTATATTTGAGCTGGGTAGGCTATTAAAATTTAGGAGTTTATGTTTGCAGGGCTATAGTGTTTTTTCCTGCGATTAGGTGTAATCCCTAAGACACCGAGCCTAGCATTTGACGAATAGTGTGTACTCCATATTGGAGAATGCATTGGAGTCAAGATTTTAAATTCAGCATCCTAATAAGTGTGTTGTTAGTCCTTGAACCCTTTCCCTCACCAGAGAAAAATATTAATTTTTAATTTTAACATTTACCAAGGAAACATTAGACGAATCCCTTTAAATCTGAGTATTTGCATGCAAAGATCTCCAAAAACTCTTTATTCTCTATGCTGTACAATTATTAAGTTATTATTACAATTGATGTTCTTTGGCGGTGTATAATTTATTAGCAAACAATGCCTGTACTCTTAAGACTTAATGGGTGGAAAATGTTGATAATTCACTTTGAATTTGTTATCATGAAATCTATCAACGCTCGTTCCACGGATAACCCCCTACGAAAATTGTCTGTTTCATAAGTTCGTGATGTTCAAGCACGCAAAAAGAGGCTATTTTCAATCCACCTCGAAGTGCGTTCCAAAGTCTCAAACAGTTCGTTTGAGCGTTCCTCTGCATTCGTCTAGCGACGACCTTCGAAACAAATATCTTTGCGCACTCTCAATGTTTATACTTAGTGAAAATTGTGAAAAGTGTAAAATCTCCATAAAACAACACTCTTACATTTTGAAATTTTTTTCTAAGTGTGAAAAGTGCAAGGGCGCTAAAATTCAGTGCCTATGCACTTTAGTGAAAAGTTAGTTTGGTGCACAAGCGCTGATTTTTAGCGCTTGTGCACCAAGTCTCCATACTTATGTATTAGCCTTGGCCTTAGAGCATAAGTTTTAATACCTTGATACAGCAGAAATAAATCAAGCTTGGAAATTCAATGCATTGTTATCGATCATTTACATAACGATATCCTGTAGGTACTAAATATAGACAATTATATCCCGGTAACTATTCGAAATGACACAATCTCAGTCACAAAAAAATGAACAATTATACCATAATATAATAAACATTCACCTGAACCAACACTAGTCATAAGAGATCCTCATTTGATATTATTTGAAATCACCATTCGGTATTCAGCCGCAACACACATAGTTATCACCGAATCCTTGATAGGTAGAAATCACCACTGACCATACAAAAAATGAACAGCTCCCGACAATGGCAATAGCTGCGTTAGACAATGAGATAATTGTCGGAGGGGACAATGGACCCGTTTTCAAGGATATGCCGCCTCCGTCATCTGTATTGGTTTCAATGCCTTTGGAGGAAGGTATCTTGCCGGTAGATTCCGTTGCCGAGTATGCTCTGTGGATTATGGTTGCAAAATGTGATGATCCTTTCTCTCGATGGATGTGGCATGCACTCCAACTGCCACCGAGTGCCCGAACTTTGACGAATGGGTGCTCAGGAGAAATCATCGAACTAGTGTCGATTGCGGTTATAGAGGCTGTGCGAACTGTGTAATACTATTGTCTAGTGTTTGTTTGTTGTCCTGTGCTCCCTTAGATGCCGTGTGCTGGCCTCTTTCCTATGTAGTCGCCCACGATGAAGCTGCGTGGTGGGTGCTTGGACATTTGGTGACGTGGTATGATCTAAGTGTGGCCTGCGTGGATAGATCTGGGATTAGCTCTGTCTATTCGCTGCTTGGTGTGTGGTCGAGAGCTTGAACCTTATTTGCTGAGAGTGATGATATTGACCTGCTCAAGCCAATCCAGAAGGATCTCTTGGTCAAAGCCGATAGGCTTGGCCAAAGTGATGAAGATTAATCGCTCCAAGCCTTGAGACAATTCGCTGTTCTTGAATGACCTTGTCGAGTGGAATGAAATCTGTAATGTGAGTTCTGAAACAGTTGGTGGTGAAAGCCAAACACGAATTCCCCAAGATGGAGCTACGCTCACCTTAGGTGCCCGCCAGTTGAACTACATCCACCTGCGATAATGGCAGAATAAACTATCCAAATTTGTGATATCTGATGTGAAGAGCAAATCCTCCATAAATACTAATCAAAACGCCAACTTGGAGAAAGTCAACCAGAAAAAGAAAATAATTCAATTTTCATTCTAGCGCCTTCTCAATGAGTCGGCTAGAGGTTTTAATTAAATTTAAATGTTATTTTATAATAATTTAAATTTATTATTTAATATTTAATTATTATTTATTGTCATGTATTTAATGCAGACTTGGTGTTTAAAACACCGTTATTATTTTCTTTCCAAATTACTCAAGTAATTTCGAGGACATTACAGTCCTCCTCGCTGGAGTGTTGCTTGCCCTCAAGCAACTTTGGAGTTGAATCCTTGCATGTCCTCGTTCATGCCTTCGACTCCTCTGAAGTGTTCTTGCCTTGCCCTGGGCAACCCTCGGAGAATGACTTCTCTTCCATCTGCTTTGAACTTCAACTCCAGAGTTTGATAGTTTGTTGTGTACTCTCCAAGCGAGTGCAACCATTGTACTCCCAAGACTACCTGTGTCCCACCAATGCTGACTATGTAGAAGTCATCTCGCATCCTGTGGCCCCCTATGGTTAGCTCCATCTGTCGAATTCGACGATTGCACAAAATAGTGTACCCATCTGCAATTGCCACATCAAATCCTTCGAAATCCTCTACCCTTAAGCTTAACTTAGCTACTAGCTTCTCATCGATGAAATTGTGGGTGGCTCTGCTATCGATCCCTTTTGTCCATATAGGTCCCCTCCAATTCAAAGGGAATGATACTTCGGTGCTCCTGAAAGTGATGCGAGGGCACCTTCCCCTAGTGCTTCTACATGCACCTCCTCATCAAAGAAGAATTTGTCTTCTCCTTCTCCAGTATCGTCGTCAGGGAGTACCTCAATATAATGAATTTGTCCTTTACCCCTACACTTGTGACCATCAACCCGAGGTCCCTTACAATAATAGCACAATCCCTTTTTCCGAAGCTCATTTCTGGACATCTTGGGAAATTGCGGTGGTGGTTTCGGTGGTTGAGGAGTGATATCATGCGGTGGCTTCTTTGGTTGTTCCACTGACCCATTCTTGATCATGGTCTTTCCTTTCTTGGTGGAATCTTCAAGACTCAAAGCTTTCCAAATGGCATCCTCTAATGTTGTTGGCTCCAAATCCCTCACCAAACCATGAAAAGAATTTGATAAGCCTTTGATGAAGAAGAATGTGAGCCTCTTATTTGATACATCGGACACCATCACCGCGAGTCTTTGAAATTCTGAAACATATTCATCCATGGTGCCCATTTACTTCAATTTGGTTAGTTCTTGGAAGTATGCTTCCGGGTCTTTTCTGTCAAACCTCTCCACCAATATCTACGTGAAATCTGCATATGACGATACCTGATCAAATCCTTGTCTCACAATGCCATGGTGCCACCATTCGTGAGCGAGATCTTCCAAGTGTAAAATGGCAAATTTGATAGCCTCTTCTTCAGTCATGGGGCTAAGAGAAAAATATGTGTCCAGTTTTTGGATCCATGATTGTGCAGTCATCTTTCCTGAACCATCGAATGTCGGAAGTGAAAGTTTGCTGATCTTATGCTAGAGATCTCTGTTTCCACGATGTTGTCTCTCATCACTTCATCTAGCACTGTAAAACTGATCGAAGGAGATGGTAGCTTGAGCATCAACACCTAGATCCAGCTACTCACGCACAATACTTGCATAGCTGCTCTGCTCTTCCCCTTCTAGTCGGCCTTCTGTTCTAGGCAAAAAGCTTGGTTGAATATGCTTGTGAGTGTGACCATTTGAAGTTTTGCTTTGTTCTCCCTCTTTTGAACGCTCTGAATGGCCTCCTTTAGCACTGTTGGATCCTGATTTAATGTTGTTGACTGCAGCAGTAAGAGACTGAATGGGTTGCAGCAAGGTCTGGTTTATCTGGTCTTGTTGCTTCATGAAGTTTTCCAACTTATCATTCTGATCTTTGTCTCCCATTTTCTCCTTACCTCGGCCTCCTATTCCTTGAGCAACTTCAAACTTCTTTTCTCGCCCTATGGCACGAATATCTCTTTGGCTCAATGGCATATGATTTTGTCCACAGGCTAGCAGGCCTTATGGCTTTGATACCATTGTAATAGCCCCGGCCTTAGAGCATAAGTTTTATTATCTTGATACGGCAGAGATAATATCAAGCTTGGAAATGAAACACACTGTTATCGATCCTTCACATAAGGATATCTAGTCGGTACTAAATATAAACAATTATATCCCGCTAACTATTCGAAACAACACAATCTCAGTCACAAAAAAATGAACAATTATACCATAATATAATAAACATTCACCCTAACCAACACTAGTCATAAGAGATCCTCATTTGATATTATTGGAAATCACCATTCGGTATTCAGCCGCAACACACATAGTTATCACCAAATCCTTGATAGGTAGAAATCACCACTGACCATACAAAAAATGAACAACTCCCAACAATGGCAATAGCAACGTCAAACAATGAGATAATTGGCAGAGGGGACGATGGACCTGTTTTCAAGGATACACTGCCCCCGTCATCTGTATTGGTTTCAATGCCTTTGGAGGAAGGTATCTTGCTAGTAGATTCCGTTGTTGAGTATGCTCCGTGGATTATGGTTGCAAAATGTGATGATCCTTTCTCCCGATGGATGTGGCGTGTGCTTCAACTGCCACCGAGTGCCCAAACCTTGACAAATGGGTGCTTAGGAGAAATTATCCAACTAGTGTTGATTGCAGTTATAGAGGCTATGCGAACTGTGTAATACTGTTGTCCAGTGTTTGTTTGTTGTCCTGTGCTCCCTCAGATGCCGCGTGCCAACTTGTTTCATGTGTAGTCACCCACGGTGAAGCTGCCTGGTGGGTGCTTCGACGCTTGGTGATGCGGTATGATCTGAGTGTGGTCTGCGTGGATAGATCTGGGATTAGCTCCGTCTATTCGTTGCTTGGTGTGTGGTCGGGAGCCTGAAACTTATTCACTGAGAGTGATGATATCGATTTGCTCAAGCCAATCTAGAAGGATCGCTTGGCCAAAGCTGATAGGCTCGGCCAAAGCGATGAAGATTAATTGCATCAAGCCCTGAGACAATTCGTTGCTCTTGAATGACCCTGTCGAGTGGAATGCAATCTGTAATGTGAGTTTTGAAACAGTCGGTGGTGAAAGCCAAACACGAATTCCCCAAGATGGAGCTATGCTCACCTTAGGTGCCCACTAGTTGAACTACGTCCCCCTGCGATAATGGCAGAATAAACTATCCAAATCCGTGATATTTGATGTGAAGAGCAAATCCTCCATAAATACTAATCAAAATGCCAACTTGGAGAAAGTCGGCTAGAAAAACAAAATAATTCAATTTTCATTCTAGTGCCTTCTCAATGATTTGGCCAGAGGTTTTAATTAAATTTAAATGTTATTTTATAATAATTTAAATTTATTACTTAATATTTATTAATTATTATTTATTGTCATGTATTTAATGCAGACTTGGTGTTTAAAACACTGTTATTATTTTCCCTCCAAATTACTCAAGTAATTTCGGGGACATTACAACTTAACCATTTTAAAAGCTGGGCGGTGATTTTTTAGCGCTTTGCACTTTTTCCAGTTTTATGCCACTTAACGTGCCATAATTAATGCACAACTTGAGTTCTTTTGTTTCACTTATGAATCACTTAAAAGTGATTTTAGGTTGCTCTACTTCATTTTTATCTTCATTCCTTCACTTCTCAACTGCTGGGCGACCTTCTTTCCTCCTGCAACTCGCGTTTTTGAGATTTCTCATTGATTCGAGGTCGCCATTTCCGTGTTCTTCTAGGTTTGTTTTCATTTCTTTTTGGGCTTGTAATGTTTTTATTCCTAGTTGTTCTTTATGATGTGTTTTCACCATTCTTATTTTTGCTTAGTGATTCACATCAAATCCTTTAAAACTTTTGAGATCTTCATTCTTCTCACTCTATCGCGCGGTTTTGATCTTGTTCCATTTTTTCGTTTATTTCTTGTCTCCTTGTCGCATGCTAGGGTTTTTGTGTTAGTTTTCATGGCGCATACCCTAGTTTGTCTTTCTCCTCATCGTTCCTCGTTGTTTTTAATTCTTCTCATAAAGACTTTCAGAAATTACTTTCTTCCATGTCTGCGTGATTGAAAGCGGCGTTTTCTTTTGAAACTTCACCGTTCTCTATTTTCAATCATCTGTCTATATGTTAAAGCGGTGAATTTTACCGCTATTGCATATTGATTTCATACGTGCCCTTCTACATGTGAAACTCCACAACCTCTTTACAACTCCTTGATCGAGCGGTGTTTTTGAACACCATTGCACTTCACTTGCATTTTTCACTAACTCCTAGTGTAGGAGCGGTGAAAATCACTGTTCCTACACTGGAGTGATCTTTTCAAAATGTCCAAGCTCCAATCTAACCGCCACTGCACTTATGATTGAAATCTCCAAGAGACAAAGTGTCACGGTGCTGATTTTCAGTGCCTTGACACAATTCACAAACTTTCCTTTCCAAGTGCGAGGGCGCTAATTTTCAACACCCTTACACCTGAAGTCATTTCTCTAAGTGCAAGGGCGCTAATTTTCAGCGCCCTTACACTTTTGGCAGTTTTTCCTTAAACTCTTCAAACTTGCTCTATCTTTGCTCCGAACCCCATTTCTTTGCTCCCACATCGTTTTCCGTGCCTCGTTGCTTGTATCACGCTCGCTCAACGTCGTTGCTTGCTTCACGCATCCCAATGTTGCTTTTTCGTCTAACGTTTGTTGATTCACCATCTTTGCAGTTCCTTTTCAGATCTCGTTAAGGGATCCTCAAAGTTGCATCTTTTTGATCCAGTTGCTCCCAGATGATAGCCAAGAAGCCCCCATTGTCTTCTAAGGCTAAAGGCAAAATGAAATACAAGTACCAAGGTGTCTATCTGCCTACAGTGGTAATTTCAAAGGTGGATGAAATAAAGGACACCGAGGTTGGTCATCAAGATCTTGTTGATTTCATGAAAATGACTGAGCAAAAGCCTCTTGAAGACTCCTTGAGAGCCATTGTGCACAGTAATCTACATCTAGTGTCCACGTTCTGTACTTTTGCACACAATACAGAGTTCATCCTCTAAGTTGCATCCCATTACATTAGGGAAAACATAAGTGTGATAGATTCTTCAAGGCAAGGGATTTTGAGACTTGACCCTGATTTCTTTGATATTGTTTTCAGAGTCCCACAAATGGAAAAATACATTGAAATTTCAATACAACAAGCGCAGGAAGTCTATGACTCAAATCCCAATAAGGCTAAGTACCTGATCAATAGTCATTGGTTGAAAGAACCCAGGCATACTATCTCAAGATGACCCAAGGGACTTCCACAAAGTGACTTCAAAGAAGATGTCAGGGATATGATTACACTTTTGAGTAGAGTTAAAGGATTGCCTGAATCGTCCCATTTTCATGAGTGGATGTATGAATACATCCGGATCATAAGGAGACAAAAGGCTTATATTGATTGGGGCAAACAGATCAGTGATGAAATCCATGAATAGCTAATAAATGTGCCAACCACTTTGAAGTTCTATATGAACTTCTTATCTAGTGTATGCTATAACTGCGATGAGGCATTCCCGGGTTTATCTACAAAAGGGAACCGACACTCTGTACTTGTGTACAAATATTTCTATCAACTGGAGTTGAAGGAAAAGGAGGGTCACCGATGCTTTCTTTGCGTCTCTGCTTTTCAGTTTTGACCCGACTCTCGAGAAGAAGAGGGTGTCCGACGAGGCCTACAAAGTGGTCAGTAAAGTCGGATGCATATTCTTATAGTTTCCAACTTTCACTTACATAAGGGTAGGATGCTACACTGGGTGCCCTTACATGTTACCCAGATATCCCTCAGACAAGTGGATACTCATGGAGTTATGCAGACAGCTGATTTCAGTTCACAAAAAATAGATGAGGATTCACAAACCGGGATTCAAGTTTCCATTGACGATTGGTAGTTGTTGCTGACCTACCAGAGGATTTCACAGACCCTGGTGACATCATGGATGCTGCTTACGATGAACAAGAAATCTCCAAGAGACCTTCGTCTGCAATCCAATGGTCCAAAAAGGAAAGTATCTCCATCAGAGAGAGATTGGCACCAATATTGGCTAACATTGCAGAGTGGTTACACAAACATGGCTTCAAGATGAAAACTTTTAGGACAGAATCAAAAGGAGAGGAATTTGGAGCGGAAGCTAGCCAACAACAGGAACTTTGCATGAAAGATAAAACTGTGGCTATTCTCACTTCTTCCCGAAGAGGCCCTAGGATTAAGTTTACTGTTGGCAAAAAGGATACTTGGGCTGTCCAAGAAGAAGAAACTACGAAATCTGAACCATCTCGCTCAAAAGGAAAAGGGCTTGTTTCTAAAGAGATAGATTTTGATGAAGAAGAAAATTCAAGCGACCAATTTGCTGAAGAAGATTCAAAAGAAGTAGACTCTGATGAGGAAGAAGATTCCACAAGAGAACAAGAGTTTGAAGATCAAGAAGGTGATCAAGAAGGTGAACAAGAGTTTGAAGAGCAAGAGGGTGATAAACAGGAACTCGGGCATGATGAAGAACAAACTATATCTCCACATGAGAATGTAGTTGAAGATCTTCCCCAAACATCATTTCCCATAACTTCAAACGTTCCTCGCACACCTCCTAATCCAAACACTGCTCCACCACCTTTTCCAACATTGCCTATTCCTACATCTACAATACCCGTAGTGGATATTTCACAACCCCTTGCAGCATCAACCATACTTGATACTCCTTCAGTGACAAGTATACAAACGGTTGATATTTTGTCGAGCCCTCCATCATCCATTCCCAGCCTGTCATCTCCATCCTATGATATCACTTCAGAAGCTGAATTTAATAGGTTCATGAATGAATCCATGCCTGATCAACTTGGTGTGCAAGCTATTGGAGCAGTAATGACAGACACTACGCCAATTGTCACTATACCAGTCATTCCTTCAGAAGCGGCAGTGACAAGAGAGTTGACAGTCAACCAAGAAGCTCGTACCTCCTCTCTTTCCCCTTGGTTGGTATCTCAACTATCAAAGTGAAAAAAGCAAATGATCTCTCCTGAAGAACTTGATTTTGAAGAGATAGCCCCTCCAAAAGCCAAGGGGAAGAAAAAGGTGAAAGTGTATTCACAGCTTCATGTTGACAAGGCTAGTCATAAGTATGCAGAGATTGGCGTACCGCCTCATCAAGAAGGGGATGTAAGTATGGAGGACTACACAGTAACAAGAGTCCAACTTGGCAAGGTCACGAATGAAAGTGTGAAGGTAGATGCACAGGTAACCTTGGATATACTGGCAGGAAGGCTTGACAAAATGGAGCAAGCTCGAAACATGTACAAACAGAAGGCAGAGCATTATGCCACTGTTTTAAGGAGACTTGCAGGATCTTCAAGTAATGCACAACCGTTGGCAATGATAAGCGCCGAGGACCCAGCTGTGAAGAAGGTTGAGAAGTTTGCTTCAAAAGGCAAAGTGTTATATGATTTTATTAATAAAATTGTAGAACATGGTTCCCAGATTATAGTTGCTACGGATGAAAAAGCTACTCAGATAGCCAAGCTCAAAACAGAGCTTGATAAGGAAGAAAGTGTACTTTCCCAAGAGCGTAGAGATATAGAAAAATGCTTGTTATTGTGGTCACAAATGAAATAGGTAAAGCTCAGCAAATTGGTGGAAGCCGGGGTGATCCCTGACAAGGAGAAATATGTAGAAGTAAGAGAATCATTGAAACACCGTATCCAGATAATCAAATCTCTTACAAAAGATCTCCACCAAGTGCAGGAAGATGTCGAAGGGCATTGTGCTATCCTCGAAAAAGGAATTAAGGAGTTACCAGGATAACTTCTTGAAGAAAACCGTATCTTCCTCCCAGCCACTGAACTTTCCGAGATCTTCAAAGAAGCCATCATGAAGCAAGTAGAGAGTGCAGGCTTTTTAGAGACCTCTATGCATGTTATTTGTGATACACGGCCCACTCTTGAGAACCTCAAGACACATCTTGATAGGTGCAAAAAAATTCACTCATTTGCCATGAGATCAATCACTAGGATTCACACTATTGTGGATTACACCATTGGTCTGGATGAGAAATTCATGCAAGAGACCAAGAAGAAGTATGAAGACTTCCGCACCTAGGCAAGGAACCATGAAGATTCTTGATCTCTAGTGTTAGAATTTTTGATGTTTCCCTTTATGCATCTTGTAAATAGTTTGTGACATCCTAAATGTCTTTTCTACAAATGTAATTACACTAATATCTGAGATGTAGTTTCACGAAGATGAATTACATTTTGACTTAGTCAAAGTTAGGTGAGATTTTCCTAAATTAACTCACTTAACTTTCCTAACTTTACTCAACTGATTTCCTAGTTTTACTTTTCCCTCTCCTTTATAAATATGAGAGATTTCTATTGTAATCTTTACCCTTTAGTATTTTGCAACGAAGTGCTGCCCTTTTTGAAGCAGATTTGTGAAACTTTGTGTTCATGATTGTGAATGAAAAAACTGATCAATAAAGAAGAGAATTGCATACCAGACTTTGCGTTGGAATCGATAATCTTGTGGATTGATCTTATTGGTAGTGGTTAGTACATGAGATCTAAAGGGCTTCAAATAGATTTGTGTAAACTTTGTGTTACATTCTTCTTTTGAATTTACGTTTTTGTTTGATACTATTGTTGAAAGATCTACAAGACTTTGTGCTTGTAATCGTTCATGCTGTTCGAGGAATTGCTGTATCTAAGAAGACTTTGTGCTTCTAATGTAACAAATGTTACGATTTTCACAAATCCATTGTTGAAAAGCTACGGAACGACTTTGTGCCTTGGTGAGCTTTTCTCCCTTTCTTTTATTTGTTTATTGTTATCATACCTAGTATCTCTACGCTTTGCTTTGACAAGATAGAGGTATTGGCATTACTGCTCGTTTTTAGTTTAAAGTTATCTTGAATCAGAACTTCCAATTGTGAAGCATTGTAAAACATCTTCTTTGAAAAAAGAGAGAAGCATGAATGTGACACACCCCCCCCATTTCGTAAGTGTAGTGTACATTGTGTAAATACTTAATTAGTTTTACTGTAGCTTCTGTTAGCAGTAAGAAGGGTGCCTCCCCTTTCTGAGAGGAGAGATTATATCTCACATAGCTATGGTTGAAGTCTAGGTTGTGTAATCTATTGAAAAGATGATTACATATTTTTCACCCAACATAATTGTTACTTTTCTTTTAATCATTGCTATCATCTTTATATGGCAATTTCAACCCAGTGGTGGTAATGGCTATATATCCTGTACCTAATTGCTGCAAGTTTACCACATATCCTATACCTGAGTGAAACATTCGTATGTCTAAACAATTAAAAATTGCTTCCGAACAATACTGGAGAGTTCCAGCAGATTTTTACTTAGGTCAAGGTTAATTCAAATTTGAGTTCAAGTTATTCTATCTTTTTTGTTATCCAAGATGAAAAATATTTGGCTTATTCATCAACTTAAAAGGTCTGCGTTGACCAGTAGAGTTTCCTCAGTTTGCTATATGCAGAAATGAGGGTGAGATGGTATGCAATAATGGGTCTTTTAGCTTTTGAGTTCTGAACTTCAAAGAGCAAGTAAATAGTGATTAGAGTTTTGGAGGACCTCTAAGGAGTTTTTGATTTTTATCTATGATCCATAGGCCCAAAATGCAATCATCTGAAGAGGCTTGTACTATAGTTTCTTCAACTTTAACTCTGCTTGAGTTTCAAAAACAAGCTTCCATTTTGTGCAAAAATGAACTCCTTCAACAAATTTTTCTTCATTTTGCAAGGCCTTGTTTGCTATGCCAAGATAAGATGAAGGGTGCAACACTGCAATTGCAGTTTTCAGGTGGAAGGGTGCTTGCATTCCATTTTTTTTTAACCAGATTCATTGCAAAAGGTTATATCCTTTCTCTCTTTCATCTTTTAAGATATACCCAAAATTTATGTGAGTGGATTTAGAAGCCGAAAAATGGATTCTGTTTTGTAGAATATGGAGTGTGTAGAAATTTTGCGACATAAAAACAAGGATTTAAAATTCATCATGCATGGTGGAGGGTGTGGAACACACCCTGTTGGCATGCTTCCTTGTTGATTGAGTTTGTGGACCGGTGGGGCAGGGGCCCTATTTCTACTTCCTTTCTTCAAGTTTCTTGGGCTCTTGGCCCATCCTTTATTATCTAGAACCTTTGGTTGGAGAGGAATCGTCAGATTTTTCAGGATGTGATGTTGGTGGCCCCTCACTTGTGGTGGAAAATTCTGCATTCTTTGGGAGAAACTGTTACGGCTAAGTGTGATTTGTCGGAATCAGTGGATCCTTGTGATGTTGGTTGTTGTAATCGTCTTTATCTTCCTCCTTAGCAACGACAACTCATGCGCAATAGATGTAGACATCCTACTCCGAAGGTAACTAGGAAAGGGCGATGGTCTCCTCCATCTTAGGGAGTCTTAAAAATCAACACAGATGGCTCTTCTCGAGGAAACCTTGGTCATGCTGGAATTAGTAGTGTTGGTCGGGATAGCTCTGGAGATGTTTAGTTTATCTGCCCTATTTATAAGGGTCTTCATACTAATAATTTAATGGAGGCTCAGGCCATTTTATTGGCTGTGGAGCGTGGAAGTCAATTGGGGTGGCGAAGGATCATATGTGAGTCTGATTCCTAGGTAGTGGTGAACTTGTTGAATAGGCGGCATTTAGATGATGTTAGCTGGCATTTGGCTTTGATTGTTGAATAGATTCTCAACCTTTGCGCTTCTTTGGAGTTTGTTACTTTCATTCATATTCCTAGAGATTGGAATGGTGTTGCTGATTGTTTGGCTAAATGGGCTTCTGATCATATTCATGATTGGAATTTGATGGATCGGGGTCAGTTATCCCCGGATCTGTCTCAATAGTTGGACAACTTGGTGGAGCTTGATAGGGCTGTGTAATGCCCTTGCTTTGTACTTCTTTTTGTTTTAATAATTTTTTACCCCTCCTTTATGTTAAAATTCATCATGCATGTATTCATTTCCTCTAAGTGCTACTGTGGTTAAGGTAGAAAATACACATTTATGTGTTATTTTTGATTTAAGCTTGATGGTTGCAAGATGACCATGCATATCTTATGCTGTGTTGCTATCTGTTATAATTTTGCAGAAACATAATAATTCTACCCAAGAAGAATAATAAGATGACAATAAATTCAAATGCAAACAATAAGAATAACAACATTCCAGCATCTATATTCAAGGTGTCTAAAATAAAGAAGTGGACTACAATATATAGGCTCTAGGATGCACAAGTCAAGGTGACAATTGTCCCAGAGGAGAGCAGTTAACTAAAGGATTGACTCAACTGCAGGATTAGAGATGTCAAGTGCATTCACCTTGATGACCAAGTGAACTCATCTTGATGAGGGAGATGAGGCACCTAATTACTGTCAATGAAGGAGTTGGATGGGATACAGATGACATGTGCTCCCATCAATCAAGGAGATGACATGTGCTCTTATTTCCTATTTTACCCAAGTGAATAGTATTAATTATTATTACCAAAATAAACTTAAGGTGCAATAAATAATTAATTACACCAACACTATTTATTAATTTTCAGTTAATTTTCATGGTGTGAATGATAGAAGATATAGCAGATTAGTAATGTACTCTATTTTTGTATTCCTTATTTATAACCTTTTCATTTGTTTTGAAATGCAGGCATCTATGCAAATGACAACCTAAGGTTGGATCATATTGAAGTATACGGATTTGATTATGATTATACAGTTTCTCATTACACAGGGAGCTTACAGACTTTAATATATGATCTTGCGAAGGAGCATATTGTCAACGAGGTAACTGAATTTGTAGCTTATGCTTAGGCTTTGTGTAAAATAGAAAATATCTATGGATTTTTTCTTAGACATAATGTATTCCTTTGCAGAGTAAACAAACACTGTAAATTCAAATTGTTTTTTTCTTGTATTTGAAGTTAACTTCTGAGTCTTTGTCCATCTCTATTTCTTAATACTTGCTGGATGATTTCTCAATGCATTAAGTATATCTCATGTTATATGTTATGCCCCATATATATATATAGGTGACTGCTTTAGGGCCTTCTCTTATATATATATATATATATATGTATATATATGTATCTATATGTATGTGTCTATGTACATACGTACAACGTACATACATATGTACTTATGTATGTATGCATGTATGTATGTATGTATATATATATGGTGACTGCTTTATGGCCTTCTCTTATTTATATATATATATATATGTATGTACATACGTACAATGTACATACTTATGTACATACGTATGTACATACGTATATACATACATATGTATGTATTTATGTATGTACAGTATATATGTACATACATACATACATATGTATGTACCTATGTAACATACATACACACATATGTATGTATGTACGCACATACATACATATTTGTACCTAGGTAACATACATACATATGTATGTATGTGTGCACATACATACATATGTGTGTATGTACACACACACACAAACACACATATACACACATACACACACTCTTATGGATATAGATTTTTTATAAAAAACAAAATTATCCAGAGATGGCTGATGTAATTTTGAGATGGCTGTGCCCATGTGCACATACATACATATGTATGTATGTACACACACACACAAACACACATATACACACATACACACACTCTTATGGATATAGATTTTTTATAAAAAACAAAATTATCCAGAGATGGCTGATGTAATTTTGAGATGGCTGTGCCCATGACAGAACAGATATCCAGAAAGTTGTTTGCAGTTTCAGTATGATCCAAATTTTCCTATAAGAGGACTCTTTTATGACAAAAAGCATGGATGTTTATTAAAGTTGGACTTTTTCCACTGTATCGAACCTGATGGATGCTACTATGGTCGCCGTAAGGTACATATTATGATCTTACAATTGGCTCTATTTTTGAGATCCACTGACCTGCTTTGGTCATTTATGGACATTGATATCATGTCTTTTTTCCTTGTGATGTTGGTTTATAATTAAAGAAATGCGTTTGATATTGTGTATGATGGTAGGTTCTCAGCTGAATTTATTTTGTGATAGTTCTTATTCTAATAAGTTCTAGCATTTGTAATTTATGAAGAAGCACATAATTCATCTGCTGTTGAATTGTCAGTTATTTCTACTGTTTTTGTACAGCTCACTTGAGATAGTTCATTTGTCTTGATTCGATCTTTACTGTGTTCATCAATTATTCTAAAATCTTGATCAATCCAAATGGCTGGTAGAATTTCACTTGCCATCCATTGTGAAATTCCTCAATTCCCAGATTTGCAGCATGCATAATTTTGAGAATTTGTAATGCTTCCTTATTTAACATTCACAGCTTAGTGCTATTTCATGTCTTGAACAAGATTGTTATTCATTACTTTTTGTAGTCATGAAATATGGACATTGTTCAAAATTGAAAGTCAAAAGCAGTTGTAGTAATAGCAGTAAAACGTGGGAGGGGTCTGGGAGTCATTACAGATGTTCAGAGCAAGTTGGGGGGGGGGGGGAGAATAAACTGAGTAAAGAAAACACTTATTTAGAAATTAGCGATTGCTTCAACTGATGACATAGGTGGATGATTATAACATTAAGGTAAGTATATCATCAAGGGACTCCAAATATAGATTCTTCTCTTGGTCAATTCTGTAGGATCCATGATCAAATACACAGAAATTATAAAAGGAATACATTGATTACATTATCCACTGGTCTTTATAAAAGGTCTTTACCTTTTAACTTCTACAACCTTGTTTTCTGTGAGAACTAATGATTAACCATTCAACATAGTACTAACAAAACATTAATACATAACCACAAATTAACTATATAACGTAATAGTTTTAACATTATCTCCCTTAATAACATCATATTTCTTATTGAGTAAGAGATACCAAAAACTATAATGGGACAGACACAACAGTAAACTATGATGCTCTCAATAGTTCACTGTCATGGCTACTAAAACTTTATTGTCTTGGTCACAAATGACCTTTATTTCTTGGCTACCAAATCTTCTCATTGCCTTGGTTACCAAAACATTGGATCATAGCTATGAACATAACCCCTCTTGATCCAAAGGGTAAATAATTTGAAGATTCGGAGCTTCTCATATAATTGACCATCTCTAAGTGAGAAGCTCGCTTGAGATGGGGAAATTCCTCAAACCCCTTTATCCTTCAGCCTCCACTTGCCTTTATTAGATTGTATTTGTCTTTGCCAAATATAACATTTGAGAGCTCAAGCATAATCCAAAAAGCAAATGTTCTGCCATAGTAAGTGACATGCATATAAAATGTGTTCATATACATAAAGAGAGTGTTGATTTCTACTGGTAATACACCCATTACAATGAACTTTTCCAAAATAAAATGTGATAAGATGTCTTCAGAACTAGAGAACAACATAAAAAATGAATACACCTATCTTTACTCAAAACACCTATTACATATAGCATATATGGATGTGATTTAAAAGAAACCTTACAAGTCTTGAACTTGTGATTTATTTGCTTTAAATGACTAAGAAGCTACCAACCGAGCCTCCTATGTGTTGTACCAACTGAGCTCCTATGTGTTGAGTTGGAATAAGGTACTCCTTGCTTGTTTTTTATGCTTTTCATAGAAAATTACAAATTTTAAGAACATAAACTCTAAACACCACCCAAACAGAAAATAAGAGTCAATTCTGTTGTACCCAAACCAAATTTTTTGCTTCATTAAGGCATTTTGTTTAAAATGGTCTTAACCTTGTTAAAATGATGTCAAAACATAGTTTTTGGGCAAATCAAATGTGGACTTTGAGTCAGTTTGGTGTCAAGAAGATAATAGTGAAATTTGGAAAAATTGAAAATTATGGTTTCAAGCACTCCTGTTTCAGGTCATAGAACCCTAAAAATTAAAACTCGTCAGAATTGGCTGAAATTAATTTTGATTGGCTTATTTCACATCACGATCACAGTGGTGAAGTCAGTTTCAGTTAAAAGTTAGTTTAAGCTTGGTGGGTAGTTTTCACTTTTTTCGAGAGAAAAGTTAGGACCTCCGAGGTCGTCAATGGCAGTTGGCCAGTACTAGGTGTCAAAATCTAAGCTTGAAACTCAAAGCAGAACATTCTATGATGAAAGATGCTAAAAAAGATGCTTCATGGCGGAGGGGATTTTCAAATGACGAAAAGTGCAAAAAATATTCTAAGTTTGGAAACATTTCACTTTGTAACATGGGAGATGCTTGCGCAATCAACGTGCAAATCAACTTTACAATGTACATATATGTGAAAATGGTGGAATACAGTCATACACACACGTCAACAACAATAATGCTTCTACGTGGTCAACTCAATAGCCAACACGGTGTTTGTAGAGTGTGAAATGGAGGAAAATATCAAGTCCAGAACAAATCTGTGCCCCTGTAGCTCAGAGGCGCCCTTCAATTTGGAGGCTCAGATTCAGTTGTTTCTGGTTGCAGATACATTCATTCTCTTCGGTTTTCAGTTAGCTTTCCGACAAACTATCAAGTGGGTCTATTTGAGTTGCGGAACTCCAACAAACGAAGGAGAAAGCGGAAGGTACAAAGAGTTTACACATCATAAAGACAGTCAAATTTGCAGTTTCTGTGTCCCTGTAGCCCAAGGGCACCCTTGAATTAGACATGCTAGATGAATGAATTTGTAGATTCTGTTTCCGGGGGATCTTTTCTGATTCAGCCTAGCTCTGCGATGCATCTGTTCGCAAGATCATCAAATGTGCTGAGTGACTATGATAGTTCTAGCGAGCACGCAAAATAGAGGGTGAATAAAAATAGAAATATCAAATTGTACCTCTATAGGCTAGGGGCGCCTAGCCTTTTGGCCAGCTAGATGAGGTTTTTGGTAGTCATCGTCTTCATGAGACCTGTGTAGAATCCTCCTAGCTATTTAATGAATCCAATTGTCAGCCCTCAGAGTTTGTCAAACGCCTGTGAGTGAAGGATCAACAGAAAATACTGAAAAATGAAAACAAGCAGAAAAATGGCTAAGTATGGAATTTACCTACTCCCTTGGAAAAGGCACCCTTCTACTGGAGGTCTTAGAAGTAGTTTTCTCACTTTGTCACTTCTAGGAACATCTCTTCCAAGTTGTTCCATCTTTGCGATGAGATCAATGGCGCACACATCGGAGCAATCCAGCTCCCGGTGGCAAGGGTCAAAGTGGAACGTTTGCGTGAAAGTTGCAAATTACAAAATCATTCTCAAGAGTGTAATTACGCCTTTGCAGGCTAGGGGCGCCCTTGCATTTGAGGCCCTTAAACCAACTTTCAGACGCCTTACAGATGGTCGTTGTTTGCGGAATTCTTCTAGCTCCATGATGGATCCAATATCCAGTTGATGGGAGTCATCATTCACCGGCAACGGCAGTTTGAAGCGCGAAATGGCAAAACAGAGAAATGGCTACTTCTGGTGGCCTGTATATTATTTTAATAAAAGGCAACTTTTATTTTGAGGCACCAGACGTGGTTTTTAACGATTACAACTCCCAGCAGATATTTCATTAGAGTAGTTCTGGCTTCGCAATGGATGTGTCAGCTTAGCTCTAGCATCAACTGGGCATCTGGAAATCAGAGTGTAATAGAAGCTGTGGTGACGTTTTCAACGAACTACAAAATAGGAAGTTAGCTAAAAAACTCTACTTTTGATGGGGGACGCCTGAAGAGTCAAACTTGGACTTTTCAGAATTAGTAAAATATTCTAAGCAAACCTAGAGGGAGAGATTTTAGTTAGCTCAATTAAAAAATATTAAAATTTTAGTTTCAGTATGTCAGCTTTAATGGGGCGATTTTCTTCAATATTTTAATATTTGCGCCTATTTTGAGACCCAATTACAAATTCACATGATGAGTTAAGCTGAATATTTTAATATTTTTGAAACTCCAAGTCAGTTTCTGTTGAACGAAGTGAGGTCCAATCAGATGCTTTCTTTCCAGATCAGAGTTTCTACTTGCAGTTGGTACCTAAAATCTCAAAATTCTTTATTAATATGCAAAAGGCATCCATTTCTCTTAGAACAGGTTTCAGTGCAAGCGAATTTTCTCATTGTGCAAGCACTTGAAGGCACTACAAATATTATTTTTCAGATTTCCTTGCAGATACAAGTCCAGAATAATTAGCAGACTTTAGACAAGCATGGCGATTTTTATAGAAGCAAAAACATAAAACTTCTATCCTCTGTCTTAAATTCTTCTATTCTCGTCTTAGGTTTTCTTTGCATGTCCACGATTTTGGCGACTTTTGATAATTTTGATCATCTGGGTTGGTTGTGCATGCCTCTCTTTACAAAACCCATGTGTTAGAATTTTTCAGGAGAAATTGCCTCGAAGCTTCAATTCTCGAAGCTCTGCTTTCTTTTTGGAAATTCTTTGCATGGTAGAGTAAAAGTCAATATTTTTCAAAACGGAGGATCTGGGTTGTCTTAGAATCATCTTTTGAACAAAACCCATATTTCAGTTTTTCTTGGAAAAATTGCCCCTCACAGCCCCTGCTGCCGCCAGTTGCTTTTTTTGGGAAAGTCTTTGCATGTCAAGTTAAACGGTGCTTTTTCTCAATTTTGACATTGTGGGTTGTCTTAGAATCACTTTCTGCACAAAACCCACGTATCAATTTTTTTTGTGAAAATCACCCCCAGGCAGGGTACTTTTAGCCTCATCAGGAGTCATTTTAGCTTTCCGGAGAAAGTTGTCAGAACATAGCCGTGTTTACAATCAATAGGAAATTTTTTCAGAATGCAGTTCACACAGACCCGATTCAAAACCAAATCGGTCATAATTCATGATTTCATTAGAAAAGATGACATTGATTTGTATCAAGTGCATTTGGAGGGTTGACAGGCATAGTCACTCAAGTCCACATGGTTTCATGCCTCGTATAGCTGATTGTCTTCCAAGGCTGGTTTAGAGGGTTGATATAGTTGGAATTTTGCGTGTGCAACAAGTTCGTTTGCATTTCTCACAACTAGAGGGTTCGCAGTCAAACTTTGTGGTTTCATCATGCAACACTCTTCCATAGAGAAAGATGTGAAAAACGTGAGAAGTGTCAAAAGCGTAAAGTTGTAGAAGAAACAGTGGCCATCACTTCAGTTACGGAGCCGCCAAAGTTACCAGTCAGTTAAATGCTAGTTTGAGTGTGCAAAGATTTCCAAGTTTGCTCAAGTTGCTGACAAGCAGTGAATTGACAGTTGAGACATGTAGGTGCCCTAGATAGGTGATGCAGTCAATAACCTCGTGGAAGGGTTACTTACTCAAGATCGTGGCTAGTGAACTTCAGATCAGGACGTCCCACCTTTTCAGGATAGACATCACAACAATTAACTCGATGCTTCTTTCCGAGTTAACTCTTTGTTCCACCTTTCATGATATGTCTGTCTTGGAATCATCTATGTACAGTTGGAGTTCTCATTTAGTTCAATAAGCACGTGCATGTTGCACATGTCCATTTAGATTAGTCTTGTTTCGGTTAATTGATGGTAGTTTTCTAGTTAACTGTATAGTTTCATTTATTTAGGTTTAGCAATAAAATCTTGCATGCTTGCAAGACTGTAGTTGACTTAAGGTGATTTTAGGGTTCCCTACACCTTTGATGTCTATAAATAAGAGCTCTTTGCTCATTTGTAATTAAATTTTGCACGCGATAGTAATATATGCTGTGCCACCTTGCTTGAAATATTGCTATTCTGTATCTGTTCACGAGCTTTTACTGTGATAATAAATGGCTGCACCACCTTGGCTGAATGTTATTATTATGGTATTTGTTCATCCTAGTTAAATGGAGTGGCTAGTTTGATCGTTCATTGTATGCGTATCTCGCCAATGCAATTTGCTATCCTAGTTGGCTATCTTATCTTATGTTTAATAGTTGTTCTTTCAATCTATGCCTCAGATAGGGGTTCTCCTCCTTGGAAATTTGGAAAGAAGAAAATTATCGTTTAAGTGTTGTTGCTAATAAGCTTGTTGCATATCTACGCCTCAGATAGGGGTTCCTCCTTGGAAATTTAGTAATTGAGCTTATCGTTTGATGTCGTGCCTAATAAACTTCATTTCAGCCTACGCCTCGGATAGGGGTCCCCCCTCCTTGGAAATCTTGTTGTAGAGTTTATCGTAAAAACATTCCTGCTCCTTTTTCCTCATGCTCTATTTTCTTGAGGAGATTGGATAGATTAAAGCATTTAGTTTAGTTGTAGTTAGGATCTGCAAAACTAGAGAAAACCCTTAGCTGCAACGTTCTTGGTTTCCTTAACCTTGTGCCTCTTCCAGCTGAGTCGAAAAAGATAGGATTTAGAATACTTTATTTGTCACGCATATCAACAAAAGAGGGAACTTCCTCTCCTAATTTGAAGAGTAGTCATTACGCACTGTGCATAGCTGTCCGTACCAACTTGCACTCCAGAGGTGTTAATTGTTACGCCAACAAATTCAAAAACAAAACCATAATAAATTTGCATGCACAAACCTGCCAATGGTTTTCTTATCATTCTTTCTTGGGTGCTATGCATAGATGGATGCCATTTCTTAGGCCCTTCAGGACAAGAACCAATGCTCTTATCACAATTTGCAGCTGCTTTTTTCAAGTTGAGATTAGGGATGTCTTCTCTCACTTGGCGTCTTCTGTTTTGACGCAACACCCTTTGATTGCTGTTTTCTTGTACAGAATCTAGTCTCTTTTGGCTGCGCCTTACTCCATTGCTAGTATGGTGTGTATACTGCAATTGCTGCGCTCCTTTGCTTTTCTTTTTGTAAAATCCACTCCTCGGCCACTACATTTTTTTTTCTAATTCAATTCATAACAACTACCAGCTTAACTGATCAAGCATTTTCCATCTAAATTAGAAGTGCTAATTTCAAAACTTGTCCATTCACCATGGTGGCGACAACTCAATGTCACCATTTATATGCTTACACTCAAAAGTGTTAAGCTTCCACAATTAGGGTCACCCTAGACCTAACCTAAACCTCGAGGGTTCATTCATGATGACCCTGCCTACGTATCCCCTCATGGGAATTAGAGGCTCTGTAGTTCACACACTAGTGTTAGATGGAGTTCATTCTCTCCTCTTGTAGATCTTTGATCTCACCTTTGAATCATGACTATTCATTAAGTGTCAACTATAATCTTAGTCCAATTATAATAGTATGATAGGAATTTTCCATCAAGGGTTGGTTCTGTACCAAACATTAGTGTACAAACACACAAATTCACATAAGGGCCATATCATTTCATAATCCCAAGATCACACACAGTGATTGTCTCGAGCATACATCACATATACACAAGGTGAGTAGTTCATACACATCACAAGTACAATAGTGATTGGCTCATACATACATCACAAGTGCAATGGTGACTAGCTCATATGTACATCACAAGAACAATAGTGATTGGCTCATACACACATCACAAATACAATGGTGACTAGTTCATATGTATATCACAAGTACAACAGTGACTAGCTCAAGCGTACATTACATATATCCAATGTGAATAATCCACACAATGCATCACATGTTCACATAAAGAACAACTCATAAAGTGGAAATGGATGCAACCTGCTACATGCATCATCCCCCTACTTGATTCACAATCACATAAGCCCGTAAATAGATCTCACTTGGAAAAGGAATGCCGGTGCATCCCATACTACATCGTGGGTTGCATCCTTTTCTCGATCCATCACTGTCTATGACGACAATCAAGCAACCCATGTTACTTGATGTCATCACCAGCAAGTGCATCAATAGCAATGTGCACAAAAACTGAGGCCATTTACACAATAAGTGATTAGCATATACATAGTGAATGACACATCCACATTGGTGGACTAACACTCACCCATAGTGTGTCCCAGATAGAAAAGGAATGTCAATGCATTGCACACTACATTGTGGGTCCATCCTTTTCCTTGTTCTTCTGTACTAGTGAGTAATTGGGAAGAGGATTCGATGTATCCCATAGTATACCAGGGGACTATCGTCAATCCCAAGAGAGTCACGTGTACCATCAGACATTTGGGAAGAGGATTCAGTGATACCATACTACACTTGGGGTTCACCCTACATCCAAGGGTTTAATAGGCACAAGTGAGATTTCCACAAGTAGTGAATCTACCTAACTTGGTGAATTCCAACTTCAATTGCCTATAGGCCATCGGTGACAACTTTGTCCACTTAGGAAGAAGTAGCTTTCGATATATACCACGTTGTGACCTTAGTGATATTGTCAACTATCTTCTTCACAACCTAGGTAGCACTTAGTATTGATCACCCTTGTGCTATAGGTGATTGTCTACTACCAACTCGATACAACAATTGGCTGCAGTTATTGTTACCTGCATGATAGGGTAACTACTCGTGCAACTGTTCTCGTATTATAAATAGGGTAGCCCTTGGAAATACTTCACCTTTATGAATTAGGTGAATATCGACTAATCCCTAATAGTAGCCTAGGCATCGATCATTGGTAGAGTTCAATGACTAGTTGTCACTGCTCAAATATCTCAGAGGTTCACAGTTGGGTCATATTTAGCCAAGAACTTACATAATAGGGTTCATAAGGACTAGTCAAGTGGACCTAGATAAGTATATCACAATCAACCGATTCAGGAGCCTATACATAGAGTTCTATAGCTCTGGAGATTAATTTCACAAACATGTAAGAATCACATTGAAGCAACACGAGATGACTTTTACTCAACATGTACACATAAACAAATATTGTGTAATGAACCTTGCTGATTTAGACTCAAAACCCTTCAATTTCTGACTTTGGAATTTCGTCAAACAGTTGTCATGAAAAGTCTGAACTTGCTGATATGAGATTTCAGTTTGTTTTGTTTTGTTTTTGGTTTGATGCCAATATTGTAAATTGCTTGGAAATGATTGCAAAGACCACTAACAAGTATCTAAAATGATATGCAGCTCTTTTTGTATTTTTCAAATGCATATACATGAATTTCTAAATGCGAATGCACACCTACAGCCAAGAGACATTTTCATAAACACTTGGCATGAAAACTAATTCAAAGTAATGCAAGTAAATAAGTGAGACAATTTGTCAAATAGATGTCAAACAAACTCCTTATAACTCCAATACTTTATTGCAATGATAAGAGTGCTTACAAGATGCAAGTTACATTCACTTCTCATATGATCATAACTGAAACTAAGTGCATTACCAGCTGTGTACAGCATTACATATGCAAAATGAAATGATTCCTATGACTGTAGTTACATGAATGAGTTGCTGATAGAATCAGCACTTGAATTCTATAAGAAATTGGAACTTAATATGCAATGCAACAACAATGAAGAACCTGGAGTATATTTGCAGCCAACATGAGACCATTCGAATCTTCTTGAAATCACTGATTTTTCCTTCCTAATTGCTGCGCCATGTCTTCTTGATAGCCCACGAACCTCTTCAAATTTCCTTAGAATTTTTATATGCTGCAAACTCAAAATCGCATGGTATGGGATGCGCCCAACATGAAGGGCAAATGGCGAATTTCCACCCAGCTATAAACATGAAATGAAATTACCATCAAATCGTGCCTTCGCTGCAAGAATTTGTCCTTCTCCAAATCTGAAACTCCTCCACAAAATCTGCCCCTTATTCTCTAAATTCGATTTCTCTACAATCCTCAAAATTTGGCCAATGGCCACTAAATTTTGCACAATATGAGAGACTGAAATTATCTCCCACTCCTTCTAGCTAGGGTTGATATTGCACAACTAAAACCGACACCTTAGAGTCTTCAAACCCTTAGGCAAATTGCTAAGCATTCAAGCTCACCAATGTAGTAGAAAGATGTCAACAACCAAGATGCCCAAATGCAAAGACAAAAGCTTCTTTTATAGAATTTTCATCAAGTCTCCAAGAAGCTTCTAGAATAAAATATTATTTTATTCACTTAAGTGACTTTATGATTTATTATTTATTTAGTCACTTAATATTAAATTAATTAAATATAAAATCACCTTTTGATATTATAATTTGGAGATGACTTTATAAATAATTAATTTAATAATTTATTCCCTTATTTCTCCAATTTTAGCCCCGGGAATAAATAAAGGCTAAAATAATCAATCTCCTGGTGGTGACTAGAAAAGGGACATTACATATTGACTATAGAGTAGTCAAATCCATTCATTTCATTCCACTTATTATTTAGAAGCACATTATGTATTAAATACAAGTTTTCAGATTTCTTTAACTCATTCATAACCATCTAATACTCATTTCAGCCTCAACTGAAGCCTATTGAAGAGGGAAGGTCAACAAGTTTAGGAACAACCCCAACCTTGGAGTTATCCCCCCCTAAACTTTGCCCCCATGAACTTGAGGTCATAGCGGCATCCTTTGCCCAAGGACTGCCTACGTACCCACTTCCAAATGGGATCAACGTCACACGTTCTCCTTACAAGGTTTCTCTCAAGGAACATACACCTAGAATTCCTCCATGAAAAACTCCTTGTCTAATTGATGCATAAGGGTAATACGATTTTTACCCAAGGGAGAGTTAATTAAATGTTAGCAAACTAACATTAATTCTTCCTTGCAAACTGACCAAGGTTCTATACACATTGTGATTCTCTTACACGAGAGAATAAGGGTTAGCTAGGTTTTGTTACTAATAATGTTAGTTAATATATATATCTAGGCATGGAGATCTAAACATACCTAGGTACAAAGTTGCTAGGCAATCCTGATTTAATTTAAGATTAGGACATATGCATAGTTTGCCAATTCAGCAAATCTATACCACAAAACATCCATCCAAGTATGTCAAGATCTCAAATTAGATCTCACTACCATTATTAAGTCAACATGAGCATCCGAGAATCTCTTATGGGTATCTTTGAAGGACGCACAATAGTAAGTATAAACTTGTTTTAAGTATAATTTGTTGATGTTATTTGATAGTGGCGGGAGATTCTTTCTCTCATAAAATAAATGTGTGAATGAGGCGGACGATTGGAGAAAGTCGTCTCAATTAGTGTATTAATTTATATTTTATTTTTTGTATGTAAGCCAACTTGAATCTAAAAGTCCGCCACCCTTGATAAGTTGTCTCACTTGAAACAGGCCGACTCTTCACCAAGAGTCACCTTGATGAGGTATAAATACAAGTCGTTTCTCCTTCATTTGAAAGTCATTCAAGACAAAGACAAGTTCGCATCTATTCTGAAAAGTGTGTGGCATCTACAACAGTTCGATTTATTGCTTCAAGAGATCGACATTGTGAGAAGTTGCTATTTGCATCTAGAGAGAGGTGCTGTTGATATTGCTTCATATTGGTCTTGTATTTGACCATATTGTAAAAGCGAATTGCTGCTATTTTATGTAATGTCCCCTTCTCATCGTGATTAGCCTTGCAGTTCATCAGTCTATTCCGGAACCCGTAGTGGATTGAGGTGAAATTAGGGTTTCTTGGCTTGGAGTTTGTGGCATTTCATGTTATTTACTATTTATAGTAAATACTTGTTTTTGGCAGTTGCAGTTGTCTATTCTCAGTCCTTCTCAGCTGGAGCATATGTTTTTATTCAGGCTTGGTCTTCAGAAAGCTTTATTTGGTGAAAAATATTTGATTAAAGGCATTATGTTTTAATTCTCTGTTGACCCCCCCCTTGGCCTAAGGAGATAACTTAAGTTGTTTTTAAAGTGGGGCCATGAAGGGTACGCCTTCATTAAAAGATTATTTATTCTTTATTGAAATATTACATCAGCTTGAAATTGGACGCCACCTTTTGAGGAATTAATATTTTTGAAAGTTGAAAAAGAATTTCAAGAGGTGTCTTTTGGCGTTTCTCATGGAAAGTGAAGAGTTTCTCAGTTTTCTATAAAATGAAGTCTTTTCTCCAGCATTTGGCATCTATTGTTTATCTTACTGTTATGCTGTCAAAATGACAATGGACATTTTGCTGTTGCTTCGAGGATGCTACCTCCTAGCCCTTTCCCAATTTCGTGTTTGAAATACAACACCTAGTTGGAATATTTCTGCTTCTCAACATCAGACTAGCAGATTGAGCATCAAGATTGAAGAATTTCTGGAGTAATTTCACAGTTTTGGTTTCCTGTTTATCTACAGCTGAAGCTGATTTTTGATTATATCTTTTGGAGTGATTTTAATTTTGTTCTGGGTACTTTGGCAAATCATTTGTTGACTCAAGGCGCCCCTTCCACAAAAGATTGGAATTTAATTCCAAGTCTTTATTTTTATCTTGCAAAATCGATTTTCTAAGGAGGCCGTACCATTTGGATAAGCATTGGAATTCGTGCTAAATAATCTGGAGTCTTTGGTGGCGGTTTCTGGATTGCATCTTGGGCGCCAAATCTCTAGGGAGCATTTGCAACTCAGGTTACACCTGACGCCCCGCCTCCCCAAAACCTCCTCAGATCCTTCTTATCCGCCCCGGACGGGACGATCGGGATAACCCCGCCGCCCCCGAATCGAAAATTCATTGAAATGGCGGGAACGCTTCCTCTTGTCTCTGACCACCCCCGTCCTCGGATTTTGCTATAGGGACGCGGGAACGCCCTCGGCTGCTCCCCGCCGCCCCTCGGCCAGTCTCTCCTCAGGTATATGGGGCTAAATAACATAAAATTTTGCTTTTTAAAACATTTTATATTGCTATTAAATGTTTTGTGGGCCCACAACAACATAATGCATTTGTGTAAAGTCTAAAAACAAAAATTTAAATGAAACTTAATAAAGTTTCATAAGATTCAATGATATTATTTGGCTCTCATGGCAAGCGACGGCAGGGGCGACGACTTCACACAGTAAAGCATGGGAAAATCTCAGCCTCAGCTCAGTCTAAACATTTTTTTGGCATTTTGCTCCTACGTTTGGGCATTTAACAGAGACGTTTTTGCATTTTAAAGAGGCATGAAACAAATTTCTTCAAGTTTTTGTTTCTAACGCCTAGAGTAAAGTTGTGGCTGGGCTCTACTTGACTGTGTTTTTTTCTTCACTCAAGCTGCATTTTGTTTGTGTTTGGGATGCCTTGAGGAGCTGGGAGCTGCACTTACTTAGTTCCATTTCCTACCACTCTCGTGATTTATTGATATTGATAGACCATGGTTTTATTGATGTTTGATATTGCTATGATAAATTTTATAATGCTTTAATGACATTTATTATGTTGTTATGCTACTACTCTCGCGATTTATTTATATATTGATATTGTTGTTAGCAATTATTAATTTATTGACATATATCTCTCTCTTTCCCTCTCTCTATCTATAATATATTAATAAATTTTGAAAAAATCATATATATATATGTATTTTGTATGTCGCCGTCCCCTACCGTCCCCTAAAATGGGCCCCTAAGGTCCCTTAAACGTCCCCCCCCCCCCGTCCCCAAAGGCGTGGAACACAGCTTTGCAACTGATATCTCGTCATTCAGAGGTAATTTGATCAACTTATGAGCATTTCATGAATTCACAGTTTGCTGGTTTGAATTTCCAGAATTCTGATTTTTATATCAGATTGTTACAGTTTCCAGTTTTTGGTCTTATACTTCAGTATTTGAGTGTTATATGATTGTAAAAGTTCATACTTCATGTCTAAGGTTCATTTCCTATCATTGTAATTTGTAATCTGCAGAGTTTAATTTGTAAAGGTTGAGATTAAGCATTACTAATCCAACCATTTTCAGTTCTGCAATTACTTATTGTTTTGTCATTAAATTACCCCTGGATGGTTTACCGCCAGTGTGGATAATCTGATTTGTAACACTCTTATACCCACTTTCATAGTGGAGAATCCCCACAGCTCTGTGGATGCCCGCCGCAGCGGATGAATTGTTTTAAATGTAATCTTTTCCCCCCACTGTTTGGTGGTAGTGTGGAAATGTTCTTTATGGCTGGTTATCCGCCTATCAGTTTCTAATTTCAAATTCAACACTCCGTCATATGTTAGCACCTCGCCCTCAGTGGGATCTTGAGTGCACATTCTTGACGTTGAGTAGTTTTCATTTCAAGTTCAGTTAACTATTGCTGGTTATGTTGTGTAATTTCATCAAAAATTGGTTAGCATATTTCATTTTATCAATATATAAGTGATATATTGTTGCTGGGTTTTTTCTCCCTCAAGAAGGAGGGTTTTCCCAGGGTATATGCTGTGTTCTATTGTTTGAAATTGTTCTATTTCTGCTTAGTTAAATTCTGATCCTAAAATTAACATGGTATCAAAGCAGGTTTAAGCAAGATCATGATCAAATTTGTATAAGCAGCATGATCTTCCTCTCTTATTCTCATCTTAGTGTGTCTTATCTTATCTACGAAAATGGTGAACGGTCTCAAGGTTGAAGATAGACTCGATGGTGCCTCTAACTTCACCTCTTGGAAGTTTAGAGTTCTTATTGCATTGGAAGAAAATGATATTCTTGAATTCGTGGGGAGCGAGGTACCTAAACCTTTCGATGAGATTGAGAAGACACAATGGAGGAAGAATGGCACAAAGGCCAAGAAGATATTGATTGATTCTGTGAAGGATCACCTTGTGCCTATTATCTCCAAGTTGAAGACAACTAGAGAGATGCTTAAGACTTTGGAGGGATTATATGAGATCAATAACACCAACAGAGCTCTTGCATTGAGGCAACAACTTCATCACATCAAGATAGCGAAAGGAGATTCAATCATCTCTTTCTTTATGAAGATCACTGAGTTGAAGGATCAACTCTATGCCATTGGAGACATAATTGAAGATCGAGACTTGGTCATGTTGGCACTTAACAGTCTTCCTCAATCTTTGGAGCCATTTATCTAAGGTATCAGTGGAAGATCTAAGCTACCAAAGTTTGATCGCCTTAGAGCAGATTGCATTCAAGAGAAATCAAGGTTGGCAGCAAGAGGTAATGGTCGAAGCTCTCACAATGAAGACAATCATGTTCTTGCTGCTCAAAATTCAAAGAGGAAAGGAAGAGAAGGGATAAAAGGTAACTTCAAGAGGAATAGAGACAGGAAATCGGATGCTGCTCCTGAATCAAAGAAGAAGAAGGATCTCTCCCATATTCAGTGCTTCAGATGTGACAAGTATGGTCACTATGCTAGAGATTGTGCAACAAGACCAAAGTAGCATGCTTCTACTGCATATGTGGATGATGTTTCTCCTTAGAAGGAATCAAGAGATAACTCAAGTGGATTTCTATTTATCTTTGCCCTATCAAGCAATGTTCCATCAGATAGTAGCACATGGTTGATTGATAGTGGCGCTTCTCGACATATTACAGGGTATAGAAAACATCTTTCATATTTGGTGGAGAGAGAAACCAACATTCAAGTAATAATTGGAGATGATGCGTGCTATTTAGTGAAAGGTGGTGGAGCCACCTCTCTTCACCTAGATTCCGGCATCCCTCTTCATTTGAGTGATGTCTTGTTCATACCAAGTATCAAGAGGAACCTTGTATCAATATCGGCTTTGGAGGACAAAGGATATCAAGTTGCATTTTCTGAGGGAAAAGTTCCTTCTTGGCCGAAGAACTCTAGCATCAAGACAACCCGATTGATTGGTGTTTGGCAAGAGAGTCTATATAGACTTTCCATCCGTCCAATTCAAGCATTGTTGCATGATTCCACCAGTTCAAGCGAGCTTTGGCATAGGAGGCTTGCTCACCTTCACTTTAGAGCTCTTCCATCCATGGAGAAGATGGTTACTGGCCTTCTGAAACTCAGTCAGGAGGATGATGGTACTTGCAGAGCATGTGCAATGGGTAAGAATACTAAGGGTCCTTTTCATAGTAGTGAAAGTAGATCAAAATGTATTCTAGATCTTCTTCATTCTGATTTGTGTGGTCCAATGTCTGTTGCATCCTTGAGTGGTTTTTGATATTATGTAATTTTCATTGACGACAACTCTAGAAAGACTTGGATTTATTTCTTGAAGTCTAAGGAATCTGAAGAAGTACTTGAGAAATTCAAAGAATTTAAGGCTCAAGTAGAGAGTTTGTTCAGAAAGAGAATCAAAGTTCTGAGGTATGAGAACGAAGGAGAATACACCTCTGGAGGCTTCCATAACTTTTGTATCGAAGAAGGATTAAAAGGGAGTTTTGTGTTCCTTACACTCCACAGGAAAACGGATTTGCAGAAAGGAAGAATAGATCTATAGTTGAGGCAGCCAAAGCTATGATCCATGATCAAGACTTGCAAACCTTCCTTTGGGAAGAAGCATCCAAACTGCAGTGTATGCTCAGAATCGGAGCCCTCATCGTATTTTGGAGAATATGACTCTTGAAGAAGCCTTCATAGGTGTGAAGCTGAGGTTAGTCACTTGAGAATCTTTGGTTGTCCTGTTTATATTCATGTGCCTAAAGATAAGAGAACTAAGTTAGAACCATCTGGCAAGAAAGGAATATTTGTGGGTTACAGTGAATCCTCAAAAGCCTATAGGATTTACATTCTAGGACAGAAACAAATAGAGATCAATAGAGATGTTTCTTTTGAAGAAGATGTTGCATTCAAAAGATCTAAAGGTTCATACATGGAGATAGATAATGAAGACCGGGAGACTCCTCAGGACATGGACGTTGATCATACTCCTCAGATTCAGAGGGAGTCTACTGAACCAGAAGAGGATATTGATCCAGTTGAGCCTTTGGAACCAACTGATGGGCGGATAGATATTGTCATAGGTCGAAAGAGACCTCGATGGGCTAGGCAAACGATGAAGGAGGCAGAAAAGTTTGCAGCTCCTAGAGGCACATTCAGAGAAAGCAAAAGACCAAAAAAGTTTCCAGGCTATGTAGCATTAATGAGTCATATCATTGAGTCTGAACCTTCCAGTGTTGAGGAAGCATCAAGTCAGCAAGTATGGAGAGATGCTATGGCTGAAGAATATCAATCTATTATCAAGAATGATGTTTGGAATATTGTACCAAGACCTGAAGGGAAATCTGTTGCATCTTCTAAATGGCTTTTCAAGATCAAGCATGTGGCTGATGGAAGCATTGAGAAGCACAAAGCTAGATTTGTGGCTAGAGGATTCTCTCAGAAAGAGGGAATAGATTATGAAGAAACTTTTGCTTCGGTTGCTCGTTATACATCCATCAGGACGGTCATTGCTATTGCAGCAGCAAAGGGATGGAAGCTACATTAGATGGACGTGAAGACAACATTCCTTAATGGCGTAATTGAAGAAGTATACATTGAGCAACCTGATGGCTTTGTGATTCATGGGAAGGAGTCTCATGTTTGTAAATTGAAGAAGGCTTTGTATGGCCTTAAGTAGGCTCCTTGTGCTTGGTATGAGAGGATTGATCGGTGCTTGATGAGCTTGGGCTTCCCCAAGAATGATGCTGATTCAAATCTTTACTTCAAGGTAGTTGATGGTGAGGCTTTAATCTTGGTTCTTTATGTTGATGATCTATTTCTTACTGGAGCAGAATATCTCATTATCAAATGCAAGAAGGAGTTAGCTTCTGAATTCGAGATGAAAGATCTAGGATTTATGCATTACTTTCTAGGATTGGAAGTGTGGCAGAGACCCAATGAGATTATTTTGAGTCAAGGGAAGTATACTAGAGACATCTTGAAGAGGTTTGGGATGATGGATTGCAAGTCTATGTCTACATCGATGGAAACTAATTTGAAGAAGTTAAGTGAGTCTGCAGCTAGTTCAGATTTGGTTGATCCTACCATGTACAGGAAGTTGATTGGATCGTTGATGTATCTAGTGAATACTAGACTAGATATTTGCTATGCAGTGAGTGCACTCAGTTCATGTGTGAACCAAGGAAAATTCATCTAGTTGCAACTAAGTATATCTTGAGATACTTGTGTGGTACAGTTGGATATGGCTTGAAATATACTTCTAGTGTAGACCTAAAAATGCAAGGGTATTCTGATTTTGATTGGGCCGGGAGTGTAGCTGATCGGAATAGCACCTCTGGATGTTGTTTTAGCTTGGGGTCTGCGATGATTTCTTGGTGTAGCAGGAAGCAGTCTTCAGTGGCACTAAGCACTGCAGAGGCCGAGTATATTGCAGCATGTGTAGCAGCTCGAGAAGCAGTGTGGCTTCGAAAGCTCCTTGCAGGATTGTTTGGACAATCATTGGAGCCGATTGTTATTCATTGTGGCAATCAAAGCTGCGTCAAGCTATTTGTCAATCTAGTGTTTCATGACAAAACAAAACATGTTGAGATCAAATACCATTACATCAGAGATATGGTATTGAGGAAAGCTATTCAATTCAGATATATTTGCACTGATGATCAGACAGATGATTTCTCACCAAGCCTCTCTCTAGAGTGAAGTTTGTGCATTTTCGAGACAAGCTTGGAGTTGTGGAGAATGAAGCCCTTGCTGAGAGGGAGACTCAACATTAGTGATCTTTTGTGATTTGCTATAATGCATCTTTCTTTGGGATAGAGAAATTTGAGGTGAAAGCCCTTGTTAATGCATCTTTCTCTGTGACGGAGAAATTTGAGGTGAAAGCCGTTGTTCCACCCTCTGGGAGTAGCCATGGTGGATGTCATGTTGAGAGACTCCATAACAACATCATGTTGAGAGACTCCGTGATGATTCCCTTGTACTTGTGTTTATCCACCCTCTGGGAGTAGCCATGGTGGATGTCATGTTGAGAGACTCCATGACGACATCACGTTGAGTGACTCCGTGATGGGCACTTGTACACATGTTCCTTTCCACACATGGGAGTAGCCATGGGACGCCATGTTGAGTGACTCTATGACGATATCACGTTGAGTGACTCCGTGATGAGCTCTTTTCCACAAATGGGCGTAGCCATTGTTGGTGTCATGTTGAGAGACTCCATGACATGGATATCTAGAAAGATATCTTCCTAGCTAAGAGGGAGTGTTGATGTTATTTGATAGCGTCGAGAGATTCTTTCTCTCATAAAATAAATGTGTGAATGAGGCCGACAATTGGAGAAAGTCGTCTCAATTAATGTATTAATTTATATTTTATTTTTTGTATGTAAGCTGACTTAAATCTAAAAGTCCGCCACCCTTGATAAGTCGTCTCACTTGAAACAGGCCGACTCTTCACCAAGAGTCACCTTGATGAGGTATAAATAAAATTCGTTTCTCCTTCATTTGAAATTCATTCAAGACAAAGACAAGTTCGCATCTATTCTGAAAAGTGTGTGGCATCTACAGCAGTTTGATTTATTGCTTCAAGAGATCGACATTGTGAGAAGTTGCTATTTGCATCTAGAGAGAGGTGCTGTTGATATTGCTTCATATTGGTCTTGTATTTGGCCATATTGTAAAAGCGAATTGCTGCTATTTTATCAATATATAAGTTATATATTGTAGCCGGGTTTTTTCTTCCTCAAGGAGGAGGGTTTTCCTAGGGTATATGCTGTGTTCTATTGTTTGAAATTGTTCTATTTCTGCTTAGTTAAATTCTGATCCTAAAATTAACATAATCAATGCTTGAATCTTACTTTAGAAAGTTAGCAACACTATGTCCATTGGATCAATACAACCATAGTACCCTTTCCTTAGTTCCATGATAGTTCCCCGATCGAAGTTATTGTACTTAAGTGGTCAATAAACATCATGTACTCATATAAAGCCTCTTTATCCACTAGTTAAAGTGGGTTACCAAGAGTATCAACTTGCAACCTTCAAATATGTTTAGTACTGTGTGTTTCTAGTACCACTAAATGAAGCCAACATCCCTTTATTATTATGCAACTTTAGGCCAATGCTCAAATTAAGACTATTTCATTGTACACACTATAAGGAGATCGGTGTAGCTATAGTTTCAACCTAAAACTCTAGGCCACCATATTCCTTTTAAAATATTAAGGTAAGAGTATACATTACCTTCCACTTTTGTCTATTAAGAAGTCCAAGCATTGAGAAAATGAAATAATTCAACCTTGAAGGATTAGCCCATTATCATGCAAAAAATAACATGATTTGAATAGTTAGTAAACCCCAAATTCTTAGGTCTATTTATAGACTTCATTCAGTAGTCAACATTCCCACACTCCCCTTTTTCTAGGAATTGACATGGTTTCAACACATATCAAGTTGTTATGCTACAACCTATACACCAAGATAACTCAAACATATTATGCATACTAAAGAATTATAACCTGTATATTTTGATGTCATAGTGACATTCAGCATTGACTTAGATAACATACACTGATTGAATACGTGTTTGTATCCCCATATAGGAGATGGTGATTTTAAATCACATTTTATTAGACGGAGATGGTATGACCCTATAAACTGCATCGCCTGGTAAACTTTTAGCGTGACCCGGCGACACCCTCGGACCAGGGTGGGAGACTAGACCTGACCAACCTCTGCAGGAAAGATTTAGCCAACCAGCTAGGGCCCCAACCGATTTTAAATCACATTTTATTAAGATGAGATCCCACATAATTTGTACCCAACTAACATGAAATGGATCAGAAATTTCCAATAATGTCTCAAGTTCAACCTAAAAACAAAATATCATTCCTTGGTGAATATCATAAATAATTAACTACACAATAATGTGAATTTAAAATAGATTACCAATGAGCCTAATGGAAATAGCTAAAAAGAGAAACATAACTATTACATAAGTATGGTGGCCCTGTTCAAAGTATCTTACAACGGATTTGGTATACTTTTTAATTAAATAATTAATATTGTGACAGCAAAACAGTTTATGGTTTCATTCCCATCCTCTAAATTTACCTAAATATTCTCTTATAAATATCATAATGCATTCAAGACTTAACTTATGATTCTACAACATACATTTTTAGCATTGCAGTGCTACTTCCACTTAAAATGAGGGGAACATCAGTGACCTGGCCATGTGTTCCAAAACAGGTAGTGCCCTCCAACTCAAATGAAAATTATGAATTATTGCAGATGGAAATCAATCATAATGATGACGAAAATGGTTGTCAAGAAGCCTTGCAGATTGACTATGGAAACATAATACATATTGAAATAGAATATCATTATGGTTATAGCCTTCTTCCAATTGGCTGTGAGAATTACACTTCTGTAGAGAAACTGCAGAAAGAAATTCAGACCACTACACTAAATTTGGAAGGAGGCAATGGGGAGAGGACATGTACAAGTCCATCCTAGTCAGGACAAAACCACAATTTTACAGTGTTCCACGGAGTTTCCTAATGGAGACGCGTCTCCTGTCGGGGACGCGTCTTGGGGACGAGGTGACAAGGGGTCTAAGTTTGGGGACGGCGGGGGGGCGGTGCTGATATACATATGGTACTTGAATAACTAGTTATAAAAAGATGTTTAAGAATAACATTTCAAATTAAACTTTGGAAAATTAGTAAAATTGCAAATACTAACATTTTAAATACTTGAATACTATTACTAAATGACTAAAAGTAAATAAAATATTAAAATTTGACAAATGAAATTGTCGAATTTGAGATTTCTATTATATGAATATCGAAAATATGACATGTCACATCATAATATCATATCATAAAGATGATTACAATGAGTAGAATGATACATTGATATCAAAATAAGTACAAAATGCAAAACTGTAGTGAAGGGAGGCCTCTAATCATCCCCAGACTTACTCTTTCACTCACTCTTCACTGGTTTTCCTCTTCTTCACCTAGCTGTTGCAAAACATCAAATGGCATATGTGAGCAAAAAAATGAAGAATGAGAGTGTTTTGTTTAGCTTATGACTTTTAGAAGGGTCCCACAAGCCTTTAGGGTTCGGCCCAAGGCTCACATTCCAAGAAAATTAAAAGAATTTTTTTTAAAAATTGCTTTTTTGGACATCCCACCACGGGGGACGCCTGGGTGTCTCTGAGACGCTTGAGGGACGGCTAGAAGTCCCCGAGACGTCGAGGAGTCCCCTCCGTTTCCTTAGAGTTTTCCAAGTCCCGGCAGCGGTGGGGGGACGGCGGGGGGATGTTTCTCAACTTTCCCCAAGTCTTTGAAACGTCCGGGATGGGGGGACGGCTGAAATTTGGGACGGGACACGTCCCCGTGGAACACTGCAATTTTATAATGATTATTCACTCCCTTACTTTGAATTGGGTATTTGTCTTAAGTCTTAACATTGATGCAAATGTTGACATTGCTGTTAAATAGCACCTGTTGATGCGTGTTTTATGACACACCAAACACTCTAGAATAAAGTGTCCAAAGACGCTCTATCCCCTCTTGAAAAATTACCTCGTATACTAAGATTGCAAGAAAGATCATACGACAATTCCAATGTTTCAGTTAAGTGTGGATAAGCTCTGTGGTCGTTGTGATTTGCCGGGAACACAAAGGGATTTACTCTAGTAAGTTACTCAGAAAAGCAAAGACGCAAATGCAGTATCATTTTGAAATTTTCTGACCTTAGATTAAAAAAGTGAAAAAAGAGTAAGGGTTTAGAAGTCCTATGCTATTTCTACGAAATCAAGAGACGGCAAGGATTGAGTGAAACTAAATAAACAATACTTTGTTTCGCCACGCTAAACGACAACTACACAAAGCAAGTGCAATCTTCTGGGATTTGTGCTTAAGATTTCTTTACTACGAACAATATCATCAATAGAACAACATTATTCGAAGTAAACGTTGAAGCATCCACATCAAAAGCTTAGTCTAACTTTATGCATTGAATGAAAAGCATCCATTCAAAGAAAGTATGAGTCTAGTTTCACTAATCTCTACTATCAATCTATCATTCCTTAACATACATTCAAATGAAATTCTAATTCAAATCTACTTTACGAGGAAGAGAAATATGCAACCATGCAACCATTTGACAATGAAAGGATTCAAAGCATCTCATGCATTATGAACTTTATTATCAAAATAGTTTTTTATAGCAACAATTTCATAGAACTCTCTCTCTTATTCTCTACAATCTCTTCTAATCTCCTCTAATGATTCTAATCTCTAATCCTTGATAAATTCTCTAATTTCTCCTGAATCAAATGAGAGAGAGGGGGGGGTTTATATAGAGTTTCAAGATTACAATGAACAACCAAGATCAAAATGAGATTAGCGGCCCATATTTAAAATAACAAAACCCTAATTAGGGTTTCCTAAACAACAATCAGTTAACTGCAGAGAACTCATGCACATTCTCCATGGTGATGTCCGACAGCGTGTCAACCTTGTATTCCAGCAAGTCTAAACTTTCTGCACATTCTGCAAAGGTGATCACCCATCTCGATTCTTGCAGCAAGAAGGTGTCTCAGACGGTCAAGAAGTTGTATGCCTTAGTCAGATTTTCTTTCAGGATTGGCTCGACAGAGAAAATCTCTTGAACTTTATCCCTCAAATTTTCCGACTGCAAGTGTTTTCTCTGGACAATGTCTCTATCAAGCACGTCCGCAACCATTTGGAAAATTTTACTCTGGATCCCTTTTACTTGCTCCTCAACTTTGACGCCATCTGCCTTTACTCTTACTAGGACTTCTCCTCGCAAAACCAGTGCATAGTACCAGTTGCTGAAATCGTATGCAGCTCCAGCTTCAATGATTTTCTCATCGATCAATCTCTGCTTTGGAATGCCCTTTATTTCTCGAAGACATGGGATAATTTTACTTTGAATGTCTTGGAGGCCATCCCATGCTTCTGCTAAGTTTACCACTCGTGAGAGCAAAGAGGAAGTTTTCCCATACACGTATGCCAACTTTTCTGCGAATGCCATTGCCTCTTCTTTCTTGCCTGCCATCCATTCCTTGGTTTCCTTGGTAGTAGTCAATTCTTCTTTGAAATTTTTGGCCGGCTCTTGTGAAGAATTCGGAAGTGGAGGGATTGATTGGTCACCTTGATTGAGTGGCCTGGTTAAATGTTGGATGTATTCTTTTAGGTGCTCAATCTCCCTTTTATATTCTCTTTTCTTCACCACTTCCTTTTCCAGCCTAGACTTGATGGTGGCGACAGAATTATTCAGGTCCTCAACTTCTTGTCCTTTTGTTGTCCGACCAATATCAATAGTTGTAATGGCATACTCACTTGGGGCAATTTCATCTTGTGGTTTCTCAACGGTAGGTACTGCAATTTGCACTGTACGGTTACCAGCTTCGTCTCTCTGTATTGTGGAAAATTTCTTGGCTGGCTTCCTTGTAGTAGTCTGTTCTAGCTTCGCCAAGAAGTCTGCGGTATCATCTTCTTTAGGCATCTCTGCTAGCACCTTTATCTTTATTCTCTCTTTCAGCCAATTTGAAATTGTTGACTGTTCAATTCCATCTTCCTGATTGCCTTGGATATCTTGCACGTCCTGAACCTTTTGCATATCTTGAACTTCTTGCATATCTTGAACTTCCTGCACAGATGGGCTTTCCTGAATTCCTTTGCGGGTGGAAATCATTTCCTCTTTGAATTCTCTGTTCATAATATCCATATCATCTCCAGATTCCAGAATTTCCATGCTTGTAGGGGAGTGATGATCATCTTCCAGCTGTACTGGCTCCATATCTTTTCTCGAACTGGCGAAGGAAATATGAATTGTCCCCATGACTCTTCTTCCATGATTAATATTTCATCTACATTTCTGGATGTAGCCGAATGAAGGGGCTTGGATTTCTACTTCTTTTGAGCGGGTCCTTCATCATTTGTTTTCTTGTTCTGTTTTATAGAGTCATCAATTTCTTTTCTCTTTTTCAGGTTGGCAGCGTTTGTTGGTTCACCTCCATGAGATGCACCGACATTTGAAGAACAAGACTCTGCATCACCCATTAAGTCATATGTGAATGGCACATTCCTTCGCTGTAAAATTTGCACTTGTTGATCCATCCACCATTGGGAATATTTGAACAGAGGCCTCATGAATGTTGTTAGGTCACCAAGCTCAGGCTCAGACCATCTCACAGGAGGAAGCAACTGCCTTTCATCAAAGCCTGGCTGCACATACACTCCGTCATCATCAAGTTGATTAGGTACTCGGAAGAGTTCTGTTGTTCTGATCATATCTAGTGGCAGCCTTGACCACAGTCTTTTTCTTACGTCGTATTCATTAGTGGCATTTGCCCAAAAGTCTTCTAAGTCAATCCTGTGTTTATATTTTCTTCTGTCCACAGTTCCAATGTGATGAAGTGGATCGAAGTCAGCTCTAGGCTTGTAGGAAGTGAACGGGTATCTTTGTATCTCCAATCGAGCACTTTCTGTTGCTTGCGCTGATGGACAGGATTCTTCCATATTGCCGATGAAGAAAGGGAAAGTAATGGAGGCCTTTTGCTTGGTCCTTTGAATATTCTGATATGTCTCCAATTGCCTCATAACTTCCAGCAAAACCATTTTGCTGGTAGGATAGATTGGCAGTCTATATGGGCGACCTGTGAATCCTTGAATTTTGATGTATGTAAATCTGGGAAACTGGATAAACCAGGATCCATATCTGGCGATCAAACTTTTGGCCTCACGGGTGAGCCTTTGATGCGTTCCGCCTTGGAGAATTCGAGTGATATACATAAGAAAGGCATCATGTGCCCGTCTAAAGTGTGACTTCTCCTTCAACTGCAACTCTGGATAGCAATCGTAGGACTTGAACTCTCCCTTGCCATTGCCAACTACACCTTTGCAAATCAGGCCAGCATATCTGTAGGTTCTAGCAAGTAGATATATGACATAAGAACTCATATGGAAGGTTTTGGTTCTCTCCAGGTTGACCAACTGCTCGTGGAGACTGTCACTGATCATCCTTGACCAGTTAAACATCTTCACCCCAGAAGTTATTTCATCAATGAAATAATACATCCAGGTTTCAAAGGGCGCACCCTGAGGATTGCTCACCATTCTGTTCAACAGCAAGAGAATATCTTTGTATTCTTCTTTAAAATCAGTTTTGGACAACTTCTTGGGCATCTTTTTGGCAGTGGGTCTGGGCTTCTCCAACCAAGACTTGTTCATATTTGATGCACAAAGGCCTTGTTGATCTTCATAAAGTTTTCGTGCATCATCTGTCACATCCCTCGCATCAAGACTATATGTTTGGTTTTGTAGTTCGAATAATGTTAGTTGCAAGTAACTGCTTTCATGTGATTATGACAAAGTTGCAATAGTTGTTCTTTTATAGTAACTGTAATGTTAACGAACTTTTTATTTTTCCAGTGAATTTATTGTTCACGAGAAGTTGAATGAGATCATGAGATCAAATTTAAATGCATATTATAAAGTCGTTGAGAACGGTCTAATCCATAGTCCTTGTCAGTGGATGCAGGTTTTCCAACGCCGCGAGGATAAGGGAAATATCATCAGGGAGAGGACGTGGTTAATAATGGATCAATTTTATCATCAAACCTAGAGTTGAAGCAAGATAGTTGTGTCGACGTCGTTACCTTGGCCATAAGTAAATTAATATAAATATTGATTAAGCAAGTCAATTTAAATGATCACCTTTTATGGAGAATGCAAATAGTTAATAAATAATAAATTAAAATAGTAGATATAATTTAAATATTTATTATATCCTCTTGAATTTTGGCGAATCAAAGTTTTGATATATTTATATACTAGCAAGAGGATATCAATTATTAAATTAAAAAAAATGAGATATAAATTAATTGCCACCAATCTTTTAAATCGAAAACCATTGTAAGGTTTAGCAGGGGAAATTTAATGAATTGTTAAGAAGCTGTCGGTGATGGGAAGGTGGAAGTCTTAGAGCCATCACTCCATCATGTGAAATGGCCAAGAAGGAAGTTTTGCAGATGCAAGGATTTTTGGGTATTTTTGGGGGCCTAAAATCGGGGTTTTGATCATTCATTTTTTTGGGGGGGGGGGCTCTCTTTTCTCACGAAGAAGGAAAAACAAATAAAAACAACATATCAGATTTCATTATCAGTCGAGCTAGAGGAATTTCTAGTCCATCTTAGTTCCGTGTCTTGGCGTAACTAATCTATCGTGGAAATCTTCCATTCGTATTTGATTCATATTTCCGCAGACTCTGCTTTCTCCTGCATCACCGTCGGCATCATAACCAGGTGATGTTACACAACTGTTGTGAGTTATGCAAATTGGTGATAGTTCTTTACTCGAATACTGGTTCTGGAGAAGCAAGGAAATACCTGCAAAGTCGTCTCTTCCAATTTCTGATGGTAGAGTCCAGCTGCCTGGTCATTGACGAGTTCTTGAAGAAGTATCGAGTTCTCCCTCGAGCTTGTCTTACTCACCCTTCAGGCATGTATTAGAACTGTTAAAGCTTCTTGAGTCTTATTTGAATGATTTTATGACATCAAGCAATGCGTTGATATCTTTGGAAGTCGATCTCTATATTTTTTTGTTAATGGTAACATCATCCTTTATCTAGTAAACTTGTAGAGATGCAACTTGTAGTCAATGCCAATCTGAGGAGTTGTTTCAATCACCATTTAAGTTCACTATTAACTCTTGAGACTAATCGAACCCTGTTTCCTCTGTCGATAAACTTGTATTGAGCCTAGAGCAACTATCTCCAAACCAAGTCTCAAGTAATATGTGTGGAATGAGTTTCAGTTCCTCTTTGATGATTAACTCATAATAACTTCTAAATCTATGGATTGGAATTATTCTTTAATTAAGATGCTGAACTGGCATTCATCTTGAGATACATTCTGTGTTGGGGTTTAGTTGAACCCATTTAAAAACACCAAGATAAACTATTTCTTTTGGACAACCAAATTTTCTTCCCTGTAACTAGAAGCTGGATAAATATACCTTCTTGCTCACCCGAGTCTTTGGGTTTGATGATTTGGTATTCAAAATACTCTTCTTGGTCAAGTCTTCCCTGAAGGTTGGTTAGAAGTTTCCTATTAATATGGCTCTATTGATTCTTTTACCTTGCCTTAGTCAAAGTCTGCTTGAACATTGATCCCAATCTCTATTTTGGATACAAGCCTTCTCTCACACCAATCCAAGATCATCTAATCTGTGAAGTCCTTCAAGGGTGGCAGGTTCTGCTATTTTTGTTATGCTTTGGAAACTGAATCTTCTTATGAGGTGAAAAGATTATGTTTTAATTCCTCTCATAATACTTATGACTTGAGCTTAAACTCAAATTAAAGAAAAGCTTCCACCAAGTCTTTGTGGTATAGACTAGGAAGATAAAATGTTGAGATCCAGAAGAACCTTCCAATCGAATTTGTCTTTCTGAATGTTGAGCTCATTGGAAGCAACATTTGTAAAAGAAGAGATTTAATGAGAAACTAAGTTGTGGTAATGTTAACCTGTTGAAACCAAAGTCTCATCTCTTTTCGTAAAATGTTAAGTAGATCGAATAGTCTTTATTGATGTGATTTGACATTGAATCAGGATTCTCTTATATGTCCGAAATTAATTGTTGTACCTTGATTCTAGAAGATTTGAATTCATGACATTGTAATACTAAACACTGAATCCTTATTGTCGGATAAGACTTCTTAATCTCTCATCTCAAAATTTGTGACTAGCAAAATATGATTACTCAGATGGAATAAGCTATTGAGTTGAGTTCCTCTCCTTCTAAAGGGACAACAACATAACCCTTAAACAAGATGTGAAACCAAACCAAGTTCTGGTAAACATTAAATCTTAGAGTTAAGACTTAACCTCAAGCTAAGAGAAGAAAGATAACCGAACTAGATATGGTAAAACTAAAACTTGATCTAAGAATTGTCATGTCGAGCAAGGGTGAGAGTGCTGATAGCCACTAGTAGTGCCAGAGATGGCGGTAGTGTGCCAAGAATCGGTCCAGGAGAGAGAATGACGGCAAGGTGCTAGAGATGTCATCATCAGCATCAAATACCCAGAATATTACCACTGATCAGCATCTGTCAGCCATGATCAGAGTGACCTTTCTAGTTGGGAGGTACCCTTAGTTAGGTCGATCAGGAGGTATAGGTCCTTGACACCAGGCTCAGAGGCATGATGATAAATTGATCCATGTTGATTACCCTCGTGAAGGGCGGGTTCTTCAGTTGAAGAAACTCGGGGGACCAATAGGTCTTGGTTGGGCGGTAAAGCCCCTGATGATAATTCTCTTTCCCTCGATAAAGATTTCCAAGTGTGATAGTATGGAGATGATGTCAAATGGATTTCTTCCTCTCTCGTAAATCCAGGTACATGCAATGGTAATTGAATTTCTATTTCATCTATGCCATGAATGCTATTCTTTATGTTAATGAACATTGTAAGATTCTCAGATACTTAGTGAGATAGTTACTTGAATTTATTCAGTTGTTATATTGTTTCATAGTTGTAGTAATTATTCGTTATCTTCTGGAAGCAAGAAAAGTAATTATTATTCTTCTGCAATTTCCTGTTAGATGTTTATAGTTAATAGTTTCTTTTCAGCTGAAAATGAAATTAAAAGTTAGTTGATGAAGTGTATAATGTAACGACATTTGAATTGAATTCTCTTTTCCGTCTAGCTGCAAATGAAACCCTAGTTTGGCAGTTATTTAGTTATTGATCTGCCATGAACAGTTGGCGGAAAAACTATTGAACGATTCATGCAAGCTGAAACGGAAAATTAAAAAGATAATTGCATGTTTGAGTTAGTTGGATCAATTTGGAAACCCTAGTTCGAAAACAAGTTAGTTACAATTCAGCTGAAAGTTAGTTGTCAGTTGAAAATTTTAAATTGTAGTCTGGGAAGGTTGTTACATCATCCTTCGTTCGATAAGATGTCCGGTGGTAGGTTGGGATTCCAAATGTTTCTTGTATAGCAGGCTCAGTTAAGTATACGAGTATTCTTCCATTAGGTGCTTCAATCTGTCTTTCTTGTGCATTATAGTGCAATGCACATTCTACCACGAGCTCTGGACATTCTTTTGCTGGCGGAAATCCAACTGCATGAACAATTCCATTGCGCATCATCCTTCTTGCAATTGGCGTGGGTAAAAATCCATCACTTCCATACATCCTCTTTTTAAAATCACCAAAGTCTACACGGCCAAGGTCGGTGTCCACGATGTTTTCCCATTTAGATTTGATCTTGGATTGTGGCTGCTAACCCTTACTGGCGAACTTCATTTGTATTCTCTTGAAAATAAATCTGCAAGAAGGTACAAAGAGAATATTAAAATTCAGAAATTAAAATTAAATTACTTGAAAAATATTCCAGCCAAGTGGTGAATCAAATTTCGTGAAAGATTGTGCTGGAAATGAAAGAATTTATCCAATAGATGAATGAAGTTTCTTGCCAGAATAAGGTAGAGAATAAAAATCTGCCTGCTACTATGGAAAAAATAAAATGGACAAGATCACAGTGCTGGCTGGTATAAATTCGCCCTTCTTCCTTCTCTCTGCTTCAAACTTCACAACTTTCTTGCTTTAGCCAAAATTCCTTCTCACAACTTCTCTTTCAAAAGATGAATGATTAAAAAATGAGAAGCAAATTCAATTATAAAGATGAGAAGTTCGACCCATTTAGCAAAATCCAGTTGTTTCCATTAAATCAATGTAATGTCCCCTTTTTCGGCATGATCATGTTTGATGGTGGTTAGCCTATTACTTAGACTCTCATAGGCTAACAGGTTGGGTTAGAGGGTCAATGGCATTATTTGATGAGTTTTGTCGTTCTCAGTTCAGAGTACAGGGATTGGCTCACTGCAGGCCTTGGCAGTTCAGGAGTTGACAGCTTCTGACGGCACAAAATTCTATGGAGATTTGAGGGAGTTATGCTTATTTAAGTGATTTAAGTTATTAATTAACTTATTATTTTATTATAAGTCAAATTGACTTTATCCCTTTTATATCACTTAAATATTCATAAAAAGGGTGATTTAAAATTAAATCACTTAATCATTTAAGTGGGCGCCAAATATTAAGTTCATAACTATTGAAAAGAACTTAATTATATTTTAAAAGATTTAAATGAAGGAAAGTGCGTCCTTTTCTTGAAATGTGTGCCTTTTGGTATATAAGGCATTTTGGGCAATGAGAACATCATTCTTGATTATTTCAACTTTTCCCTTGGGTTTCCTTCTGTGCTTTTACCTGTGATCAGGTTTTTGATCAATCTTCCATTGGAGAACGATATCTCTTCAATGTTGAACACTTTTGAGACTGTGAGAGACCAGTTGAATTTGTGCAATTGAGAGAGCTTTGTACAGAGGTTCTACATGCTTCAATTAGGGTTCTATTATTCAGTTTTCAGTTGTTGGCAATAAGAAAGAGGGTTACTTCATCCAGAGTCACCATCTTCAGTAGATCTGTGGCTCCAGCTTTGATCCTTCAGTTTTTTCATTTGGCCGTACCACTTATATTGAAATTTGTGCCTTCTTGGAGGATGGCGTGTGAAGCTAGAAGCTAGGGCGCTTCCTTTTTGGCTCTTGTTTGAGCTTCATTATGGGCGGCTACTGCTATTATCACATTGTATCCTGTTTTTGAGTGTGGAAAGTCAATTCTGGAGGTTAGGCGTCCAAATATGCCAATTTTCACCATTCTTGGCTGGCGAGTTGGCTTACTTCTTTAAATAAATAATCTGGAAACATTCTGGTATGTCTAGCACTTGTGATCTATTGGGTATTGTTAAGTAATACCTTCTGCATTTTCATTTTGTAGAAAATAGCTCTGTTTCTCAATTTATGAGCTTTTATATGATGCGCCCCTTCTCTTCTGTCTACAAACTTTCTCTTAAAAAACTTAAAAAACACATTAAGACTTAAGAAATTATTGGGGTTTTAGTTGAGAGCCAGCAGGGCTCATCACAATCAAGTTCGAACTTGGCTTGCACTCAGCTTCCAAATGGCAATTTCAATCCTTAGTACTGGTTTTAGGGAAAGTTTCAAAGTTTGGCGCTAGTTCAGTGAAGTCTTTTTTGTCTTTTTCCAAAATTGAGTCTAAGAGAGAAATTCGAATTTCATCTCTTTGGAATATAAAAATTAAAATAATTAAAATAATTATTTTCATGTGTCATTTTCCAACCCCTTTATTATTTATTTTAATTATGGCATTTTTTTTAATTCTTATCCTAAGGCAAATTTAATTTAATTTTTTTTCTTGCCTTTTGCCTTTAGACAAATCTTTTTCTTCCATTTTATTTTGCCATAATTTTTCATGACTCCTTATGTCTTTGGCGAATTTTCTCATTTTCCAAGCATATCATTTAACATTTTAATGTTCCAATGTCCAAGCTTAGGCAAAATTTCGATTTTCTCCACTTTCTCTAGGTATGGCGGACTTAGCTAATGTTTTTGCCATGCATTTTAAGCCTTGGGTGGACTTGCCATTACCTTGTGCCATGTCTTCATATGGCGGACTTGGTTCTATGTTATGCCATCCTCTCTATGGCGGACTTTCATATTGCTCAAACCATACATCATTTCCTTGGGTGGACTTTGTTCATGTCCAAGCCACTTTCTTGGAGCGAACTTCACTTACCCTCAAGCCATTGCACATTCTTCCTATGGCGGACTTGCCATGTACTCATGCCATTGCTTCTTTATGGTGGGCGGACTTTGCTTAAAGTCAAGCCATCTTATCTTGGGCAGACTTTCCATAGTCTCATGCCATTAACCTTTTGCTTGGGGCAGACTTAGCAAGGTGTTGTTCCATCATCTCTTGGGCGGTCTTTCCACATGCCCATGCCATTGCCTTCTTCCTATGGCGGACTTGCTTGTTGTCCATGCCATTAATCTTGCTCTCCATGGTGGACTTGCTAGTGTCTCAAGCTATTACCTTGGGCACCATTTTCCATACTTAGGCAATTTTTGCCATGAATTTCATGCTGGTTATTTAGCCATGTGCCCTTTTCTCATTCTTTTTTATTGATTTTTCGTGATTTTCCATTGGTTTTTTAGGACTTCTGACTGATTTTTTGAAATCCGGGCACTTTCCAAAGATGGAAACCCTGCCAAAAATAGAAACTTTTCCAAAAATAGTAACTTTCCAAAAATAGCCCCTAAAAAATAGAAATTCCTGAATAGGCCAAAAATGCCAAAAATAAAGTCCCTAAAAAATAGGGGGTCCGAAGGGGAAATCCCCAAAAAGTAGGTGTCAGAATTGACTGAAACGACAGCCAATCTTCGTCCCTCGGGCCCTCTAAGCATTTTGATGATGTTCGCACATTGATTTGGGCTCAAATTTTTTAACTTGACTTGGGTGACCATTCAAAAACTCAAACTCTAAACCCCCCAAACAGAGATCAAATGAAACTGAGGCGCAATGGCAAAGCCCTAAAAAGCAAACTACTAGGGACCTGATTTGCAATGGGGCGATGTGTGAAATAGGTCACAACAGCACCCAAGATATAACTGTGAAGAAATTGAGGTTATGGAATTGGAAGAGTCATGATCATTGTTTGAAGAAATGGAGATTGTGATATAAGCATGCTCACCAATCTTGATGCAAAGCATCTAGGGTGTAAGGGCAATCTTGCATCATTCAAAAAAATGTTTTATTTTAATTTCTGTTTGGTTTGGCGAATACTCATGATGCTCATTTCCTTTTAAAAGTCTTGAATAATGGTTTAGAACATTCAAATTCTCAGAAAGGGCTAAATTTAGCAGGGCCTCTATTTTTAGTAAGTTTGCATATGGGCATGTAGGGACTTGAAATTTTCCCCAAAGCTCTGAGATTGAATTTTGTACATTGTGGGTGAGTTTCCAGTCAAGATCAGGTTTGTGTGAGAAGATATTAAAAATATTCATTTGAGAATTTCTTGAAAAATTCTTTAAAACTGAGTTTTGAGGCCCCAAAAGTTGGGGTGATTAGATAAATCAAATTTCAAGCACATAGAGCATTCCAAGCACTTTAGTTTTAGAAAAAATGGGCTCAAATGGGTGCTCAACTCAAAAGTTATGGCTCCTCAAAGTTGGGCTATTTATGGGAAGGAGTTACAAATTTCAAATTTTTGCTTAAAGGTGTCAAAGGGCTATTTATGATAATTTTTCGAGCATTTCCGGGGCAGTGGAATGATGATGGGAAGGTGGTAAGTTGTGAGGACGGTGGGAGAGCAGGTTGGAAGGTAGATTTGAATAGACAAAAGATAGAAGGCTCTAGAAACCAAGGGAAAAGAAGTAATGTGTTGCAGCCTATGAGAATTTGATCCTTTGTTTTTTGTTTTTTGATTTCTTTAATGTAATATGCATTCAATCAAATAAGAATATTCATATTTTCATGTGTGAAATCCATGTGGTTTTGTGTTGCGCAATTTGCCCCTTCAGCAAGTGGTATCAAAGCAGAAGTTCTTGAGTTTGTGAACAAATTGCCAAACGTGAGGCAATTCGCACTAAGACTTATGGTTGTGGGTTTGTGAGAAAAGCAATCAAAATGCCTCCATGAATAAATTGTGGTGGAAGAAATGTTGCGGTAGTGGAAGAGGGTTTTAGAGCCCTACATATACAAGTTCAAGCACTTCAAGAGGAGCTGCATAGAGGGTTTGAGCCAAGAAGAAGAGATGAAAGTGAAGATGAACTTGAAGAAGAAGAAGCACAGTATGAAGAAGAACAACATGCATTAGAAAAGGGCCAAAGATCAAAGTTTCTATATTTTGTGAAAATCTTAATCCATAAGAGTTGATTGATTGGACCAATGATATGGAGGAGTACTTTGAGTATGACGAGGTGGAAGATCCTAAGATAGTCAAATTTATAAAGACCAAGCTGAAAGGTCATGTTGCTGTTTGGTGGAAAGAAGTACAAGTAGAAAGAAACAAAAGAGGTAAAGAAAAAATAAGAAGATGGGATCGAATGGTGGAGAAGTTAAAGAGACAGTTCATTGTTATTGATTATGAGTTAGAGTTGTTGAAGAAGATGCAATATGTGAGGCAAGTCTCTACAAGAATACACTAAAGATTTCTACAAGGTCATCATTTGAACAGGCCATTCAGAGGCCAACGAGGAGAAGGTAGCCTATTATATAGATGGGTTGAAGTCAAGTATTCAAGAGTAGCTAAGTTTGGTTAGAATGACCACCATAGAGGATGCTTATTAGTTTGCCTTGAAGGTAAAAGAGAAGCTAAATAGAAGATTTGAAAGCAAGAAAAGAAAAAGAGGTTGTGCTAGAAGGACTGGTGGAAGATCCTATGGAGGGAAAAACGAAGACCCAAAAAAGAATGAAGAAGCTAGCACTAGTTAGAACCAAAAAGGAGATAATACTTACTGCCCGATGACCAAAATAATGAACAAAGAGGAAAAGGAAGACCTAGGTGAGGACCTAGAAGAGGAGGTTTTTGTGGTACCTATTTCCAATGTGGAGAGGTGTCTTGCTATTTTCACCTATTTGTCCTTCGTGTGATTATTTGTAGTGGAAATGTTTTGATATTTGTTTTCTTGGCTACAACTCCGACCCACACTTTGACTTCAACTTTGACTTTGACTTTGAGATGGACTTTGGCTTTGAGTTTGTACTATTGGGGTTTCTTCAGCTACTTCTTGTAATTGTTTTCTCTGTTCTTTTTGATGTCTTGGTTTTGACCATGTTGTGGTCTCTTCTTACCTTTATTGGGCTCTAAGGGCATGGATATGTTAAGTCAAACTCCATTTCTTTAAGGCAATGGTGCTAAATGTTTACTGCTCCTTTTGATAAAACTAATTTTTGAAAAGATAGAGTAGTAAAATATATCTTTATTCACACATGAAATTATAGAAGTAGACCAAAGATGATCAGCCAAAGATCAAATGCCTTTTCTTGACTTCATAGAGTTTATTTAAAGAGCCCGATGGTTGCCTCATAGAACACAATCGTCTATCAATTGACACTTTTAAGTAGTTGAAAGCTGACATACAATTAATACATAGTTGGATACAACCATATTAACAAAAGTTAATAAAGATATTGTATGTTGACTAAATGTTTTTTTTTTCCTTGCGAGCTTGTAGATTTATTGGGGTTTAAATTCATGAATATCTTAAATTGGACCTGATTTCTTTGAAGACAATGACGTCAAATGGTCACTCTTCCTTATGATAAAATTAATATTTGAAATAATGAACAAATAGAGTAGTAAATTGTATCTTTATTCACAGATGAAGTTATTGCAGAAGTAGATCAAAGATGTTCAGCCAAGGATCAGACTTCTTTTCTTGACTTGCAAAGTTTATTGAAAGAGCTCGACAGTTGCCACACAGAACACAACTGTCTACCAACTGACACTTACAACTATCTGAAAATCGACAAACAATTTATACATAGTTGGATACAACCATATTGACAAAACATAATAAAGGCATTGTATGCTAACTACATGATTTTCTTTTTTTCCTTGAGAACATCTAGATTTTATGGTTATATTGCTTGCATTGAATTTTCTGACAGGCTTAGATAGGTAAATAATTTTCCTTGAGAAGTTTTTTTTGTGAGGAAAATGTTTTTCTTTGTTTTCCTTGAGAACTTCCAGATTTATAGTTATATCGCCTCCATTGGATTTTGTGAAAGGCTCACTTAGGTAAATAATTTTGCTTTTGCTAACCTATGAGGAAGATTTTCTTAACATGCTTATTTATTTCGGTAACAGATGACAAGGGAAGAAGTTGAAGGGATCTATGGAAACAGGCATATAAGCAGAGATTATGCACCAAATCTCACTGGTTTGATGGACCTTTTTTGCTTTAGTGAGGTAATTAAGTGTATTTGGAATATTGGTGGTACTATTTAGTTATGCAAGTTACCTTGACAATCAGAAAAGAACTATGTGTGTTGCATCAGTTTTGCACTGGAATGCTGCCTATTTATTTGTTCTTGTGTCCACCATCATGATTGTCCTTAACAGTTGGATTACCTGTATTGTAATGCTTAGGAAGCTAATGGTAGAAGAAGACATCTTAATGATATACATTCTCTTTTCATTCCTTACTAGTGCAGCAACTGGACTTTGGGGATGTTGGACATGGTTTGTATCTTTTTATTTTGCACATAGTAGTCTTGGGATGTTGTTCTAAATCCAGTCCTTGAAATTCATCAGGTGAGTGATATGCATGTTGAATGTGAAATTGATGTCTTGTTGATTGGATGATTAAGATGAGACCAATAATTACTGGACTTAATGCTAGGCATTTGTAGTTGTCATCAAGCAGTGAAGTGCTAATTTGTTGAAACCTATTAAATGAAACTAAAATATGTACAACTAGAATGAGGGAAAAACCCTGAGCGCAGATGTAAAAATATTAACTGGAAACAGTAAAATATGTGATATCTCTCATAATTAAAGCCCATCTTGAGGTACTATGCAAATAGCTACTATGTGAAGTCCCTTTTGGTGGTAACTTAACAATGCAACCAATCACACAGACTCCTTCCCAGTCATTAAGCAGCGAAGCACTGATCTGTTGAACACCATTAAATGAAACTAAAATATGTACAACTAGAATCAAGGAAAAACTATCCAGCACAGAGGTAAAAATATTAACTAGAAACAATAAAATATGTCAACAGTGATATATTTGATGATCTAAGCCCATCTTGAGGTACTATGCAAATAGCTACTATAGAAAGTCGCTTTCATTAGTAACTTAGCAATGCAACTAGTCAGACTCCTTCACAGTTCTAAAAGCAATGAAATTGCTAAATTTATGAGTTTCTGTTTGGTTTCTTGTGGTAATATGTCTTTGTTGAAATCGTTGTTTATGGCAAAAGATGTTGATAATGCAGGCATGCCTTATATCAGATATTATTCAGCACTTTGTTGATCAAAAGCTGGATTTTGATGCATTTTATGTTTATGAGGACGTCAAGCGTGCAATTCACCATGTCCACTGCAGTGGACTTGTACATAAAAAAATTCTTGCTGAGCCAGACAAATATTTAGTCAAAAATGTAAGTACCATTTTTTGATACAGAACCTCTTTTACAGAATAGTTTAATCTTGTGCTCTGGATCAATAAAAACCTATCCTGATCTTTGATATCTGAATCTAGCATGTTAATTAGATGGATGTTCTTCTAATGAAAGTACATAAAGCTTGTCCACTGGGTCATTAATCATTATAGACTGATATAACCAGTATGATTTATGTAATAGTGTTTCTGGTGTCAAGTTAAGGCATTTATAATTGAATTTTTAGTGACAAGATCCATCGTATTTTTTAATTTTTATGATATGAAAATTTTCAAGTCTTCTCAGTGCAATCCATAATTTTTCATGAAGTAAACGCTGAGTACAAACCAATAGAATACATCCTTCTTGTTTCAAGAGACAACATGCAGAAAATGAACTGATATGGATTTGTCATTTTTGAATTGACAGGCAGCAGTCTTAAAATTCTTGAGAACTCTTAGAGAAAGAGGAAAGAAGCTCTTTCTGCTGACAAATTCGCCATTTTATTTTGTAGATGGAGGGATGCGCTTTATGTATGAGGTTAGTTTGAAAGTCCATAGTTAACACTCTCTACATCCTTTATATAGGTTAATGGATGTGCTCCATTGTGTTGGGTTGGCTCCTAGTTCCATAGTTAAATCCCTACCTATAGTTGCATGTATGATATTTGTTTTTTATGTAAAGCATTTTGTTTTAGTAAGATGTTTTTTAGTTTGTAGCTATAGTTGGCAAGTTTGTCAATGACATATATGTATTGATAAGTATAGACATTAATAACATGGATAAAGAGAGGAAGGGATAGCTATTTGATTTGGTGTTTGAACATCATAGACCATTAGCCTATAAAACACAAACAATATATATTCAGTAGGAAACACCACTAAGAATGTAATGAATGCAGTATGATTCACTAGGAGAACCTTGACATAAGAATTTTTTTATTGTAAATAAAGAATCAGCTTATTCTAGGATGACATTAACAGTACATAGCATTAATTCACTCTAATCAGAAGATGATAAAGCGTAACTCTGTTCAAAGATAATACAATAAAGAAAATAAAACCATGTAAGGGCTAAAGATTGTTTTAGGGGAATCAAGCAAATATAGTCATACAGAAGTGAAAGATTGCTTATGGAAGATAAAGCAAGGAAAGGAGTTTTTTCAGAGGAGCTATCTCCAGGGGTATGTCAAAATACAGGAGAGGGATTGCTTCTCTACAAGTAGGACAAAATTATTGTAATAACTTGTCATTTTTTTAAGCATATTTATGTGATCTGGCTGAACCAACATTTAAGACATTGGAGATTGATTTGTCTTCACCGTTGGGAATTTCAAATTGTTCACAAGAGAGCTCTGGGAGTTGTGTATTGGTGATATTAAAAAATGTTTCATTGCTTTTTATATTTATTTAGTTTTTTTTGTATTAATTTTGAAACATTCATAGTGGACTTTTTCTAAGGCAAATTTCTATTTCCAGAAAATTTCTTTTAGGAGCATGATATTATTGTCAGAGCTGCAAATTTCAGGTTTGTCAATCTTATTTTAGTTTTTAGGTGGATTTTTCCCAAGTCCAACCATAAAAGGGTGAAGGTTGTTTATTAGGTCATGGCCAAGATAGATGCCAATGTGGTGTATGGTAGCCTGCTCTTGGAAGCTCACAAGAGGATGTCTTTCCCTTTACCTTATCAATTGTTCAACTTTTTGGACTCTTAAAGTTTCAATGTCATTACCAAACTCACGAGTAAAGTAGATCTTGCCAATCCACCTACACTTGAATTATCATGGTTATGAGAGGTTACATTCTTGACCTTGTGGGAAAAGCCCTAACAATGGAAAATTTAAAGAGAGATTCCATAAGCCATCATTGATCGATAACAAGATGACAAAATGCTTTTAATAAAGTGTCTTCTGAACACCACTCATTTTCTTAATATGTTGAGTTTTATGATTAAGATTTATTGCCTAGAAGACTATTTACACCTCAAAATCAGTTTGTGGATTGGGAATCTGGAATTTTGTTTTCTTCAATCAAGCTCTGGCTATTTAAGCTGCTTGGGATTTCCAGCATATGTAAGACCCCTCTTAGCCTCCATTGTTAAGGAAAAACATGAACAGTACAGGTTTGTTTTTCAGTTCTCTTTAGCTTGGAAATATCTCCTAGCTCTACAACAGGAAATTGAACAGCTCTCTTATGCCATGACTTGGAGCATAGCAAAAGCAACTGTTATTTGCTTTTGGGAATACAGATGGCATAACTTACCTCCTCTCAAATGGTAGTCGTTGTATAATCTACAGAACTTTCTATAGGCTTAGGGAAAATTCAAAGTTGTTGATTTCTGCTGCTCCAACACATAGGAGCTCAATACTTGGGATTTCAAATTATTGAAAGCAGTTCCTAATTATATCTTTCTCACCTATCCTAGATGCTTGAATGGGAATTATCCAACTGTTATCTCTTGTTGTCTAGGAAAAATGATGTGCTAATCTGTCCTTACATGTCCACATGTAAATATAGAGTGGCCCTAGTAGATACTCCCAAATCAGCAATCCATGTGAGCCACCAAAAAAATGGAATATGATTTTGTCCACATTACATTGGTCCAAAATTAGAATTTTCCTCTGGGTTATTTTCCATGGAAAATTGTTAACAGTATATCAGAGAGTGTGATCCAAAATGTTGTTGATGGTAAAATTGCAAGCACAGTTGTCTCCTGAAGCTTTCTGCACTCCTAACAATTGATTAACTCAACCAACTTCGATGACTTTAAATGATCCACTTTTTATTAAATGATTTACTTTTTCTTAATTGAAGTTACTGTGAACTTGCTATACAAAGGAACAATAAAGATCTTTATTAAAAGGAATGTTAGATCATTCATTGGTGGTTAAGGAATTAGAGATGTTTTGTTACTTTCACTTGTATCTTTTTTATCTCTAATTTGTGTACTATTTGAAACAGGAATTGGGGGTTAAGGGGGATTCTTGGCAGGACTTATTTGATGTTGTCATTGCACTTGCTGATAAACCAAACTTCTATATGTCAGATCGTCCTTTCAGGTTCTCTTTATCTTTTCTTCATTTCTTTTTTCCTTATCGTATATATAACCCAGTTCAGTTAATACAAAGGAATTTCCCAATTTCTTGAATACAGATGGAAACAACATTTCAACTTCTCGTAGTAGGCAAGGTTATCAAATATATACCTTTTGTCTGAGTTTGGCTATATTTTTTGCATTAAACTTAATTACTTTATGTACATGTCTTTGAGAAATCATAAAAGAAAGTGAATAAATTTATTCCATTGTTTTGCATGAGCCAATCCATGATGTAACTGGCTTTGACTAATGCCATTTGAGATTCAGGACATTTGCCTTTTCTATGATTTTGGTTATATGTTTGCATTGAACTTCATTAGTTTATATTCTATTTTTGAGATATCATAAAGAAATGTGAATAAATTTATTCCATTATTTTGCTTGAGCTAATCAATGATGTAATTGGATTTGACTAATGTCATTAAAGATTAGGACAAACATTACCTTATTACGCTGTTTATATTGTTGTAGGTACTATGATAAAGAGAAGGATATTTTAACATTTTCAAAGGTTGATGCATTTGAACCTCATAAAATATATTATCATGGATGCTTGAAGTCCTTTCTAGAAATAACAAAATGGAAAGGAAATGAGGTAGGTTTGCTGGTTGCTATAACAACTGTGATGGCCCTCTATTTACCATTATTTCTTTTTTGTGTTTGTTCCAAGCATTAGCAGTTTATTCTTTATTTTGGATAATTGAAATAAGTCCTAGAAGCATACATAAGATTTGATCTTTGTTACATAGTTTGACAGCAAATCATTCAAGGTCCCAATTGATTTGTGAGTTAATGGTAAGTGGGGAAGAAACTATAATTGGTCTGTGCCAAAATGTATACTATTAGGTTATGAAAACCTGGAAAGTGGTATGGTCTGAAATGGAAGCACCATTAAAATTGTGAGGCCACAAGCTGTAGGTAATAGGGAAGCAACACAGGAAATATTTGATTCTAAAAAATGGATATAGAGATCCTTTATCATATATTTGTATGCTTCATAAAAAGGATAACACTTTACACCTAAGACGTTGAAACTCCAATAAGTTTGATATGTTAGCACAATTTCGTACTTCAATGCCTCCTAAAAGTTTATTAGTTTGGGTTAAAACTATGCACAAAAGCATCACATTTGGTCTGACTAGATTTCCTTCCCAAAACACTAGTATTTTCTCTATACATTGGCATGCCATCATTGCAAATGCTAAGACATGATATTTCCTGGCATTTAATACTAAAACCATTCACATGGATTTTCAAAGGCTCCCTTCCTAGAAATTGTCCATTTTGGCACTGAAATGTATTGTTTGTGTAAAAATTTGTTGGGCTCAGTAAATGTATTCAATGGTGTTGCCATTTAAGGAAACATTTGTATAAAATATTTCTAGGCCATTCCCAGCATGTCTTTGTGTGATTCTTGATTTGGGAACTTTTCCAGGCCTTGCAACCATATTAAGAAGCTATGAAAAATTTGGTGAGTTTGAGATAAAAGGTTTGCCAAAGTTAGAAATTTCAAAAAGGTTTGAAAAGGTCCAAAGCTATAAAGTATAAAACATTATGCATAACCATAGAAATAGAAAATGAAAATGATATAAAAGAAATATTTCAATGCCTGATGTTTAGAGGCATTATACTTTCATACAATATTTAGAGTGGTACTAGCTCTCAAATTTGCAGTCTCAACCATATGCGTACTTGATAGAATTCATGATCATTAATACAATTAATGCCACATCCTAATCCAATCATCTGCTCCGTACCACCACAATATTTTTATATTCATCATGATTTTTAAAGCACCCAAACTGGCAATCAGAGTTTATGCGACAAAAGTAACTGTGTTGGGTGAAAATTATGTAATCAGCTTTTCGATAGATTACACAACTAGGACTTCAGCCACAGCTATGTGAGATGTGAATCTCTCCTCTTAGAAAGGGAGGCGCCCTTCTTACTGCTGACAAAAGCGATAGTAAAACAAACAAAGTAATTACAAAATGTACACAATACTTACGAAGTGGGGGGGGTGTGTTACATTCATCCTTCTCTCTTTTTTCAGAGAAGATGTTTACAATGCTTCAGTTTTGGAAGTTCTCAATTCACAATAACTTTAAACGATCAACAAGCAGTAATGCCAATACCTCTATCTTGTCAAAGCAAAGTGTAGAGGTACCAAAAGTGATTAACAATAAACTAGTAAAATAAAAGGGAAAGCTCATGAAAGCACAAAGTTGTTCCGTAGCTTTATCAATGGTGGATTTGTGATAGGTGTGTTGTTTGTCGCATTATAAGCACAAAGTCTTCTTAGATGCAGCAATTCCTCGAACAACATGAACAATTACAAGCGCAAAGTCTTGTAGATTATCCAACCAAAGTATCCAAAGAGCATGAATAATTACAAGCACAAAGTCTTGTAGATCATTCAACAATAGTATCCAAAGAGCATGAATAATTACAAGCACAAAGTCTTGTAGATCATTCAACCAAAGATAAACAAAACACAAATGTAAATCTAAATAAAGGATGTAACACAAAGTTTACATGAATTACTTAGAGTTCTTCAGATTCCATAAGCTAATCACCACCAAATGAGATCAATCATAAGATTATCGAATCCAACACAAATTCTGGTTTGCAATCTTCTTCTTTATTGATCAGATTTCATTCACAAAGTATGAACACAAAGTTTCACAATTCTGCTTCAAAAAGGGCAGCACTTTGTTGCAAAATACTAAAGGATCAACAATACAAAGGAAATCCCTCACATTATATAGAAAGAGGGATGAGCAAAATTAGGAATCCAATTTGAGGAAATCAAGGAAAGTTGGGTGAGCAATTTAAGGAGATCTCACCTAACTTTGATCAAAGTCAAAGTGTAATTTGTTTTCAAAAGATTACATCTTCGAACTTGGTGCAATTACAATTTACAAAACGACATATAAGATGTCAAGAAATATTTACAAGATGCATAAAAGGATGCATCAAAAATGTCTAACACTAGAGATCAGGAACCTTCATGTTTCCTTGCTTTGGGCGCAAAAGTCTTTGTATTTCTTCCTAGTCTCTTGCACAAACTTCTCATCTGGACCAATGGTGTAATCCACAATGGTGTGAATTCTCGTGATCGATCTCATCGTAGATGAGTGAACCTTCTTGCACCTGTCAAGATGCGTTTTCAGGTTATCCAATGCGAGCCTTGTATCACAAATGACGTTCAAAGAGGCTTCTGAAAAGTCTGCGCTGTCAATCAACTTCATGATGGCTTCGTTGAAGATCTGGGATATTTCTATGGCTGGCAGGAAGATACAATTTTCCTCAAGAAGTTGTCCTGGTAACTCCTTAATACCTTTTTCAAGAATAACACGATGCCCTTCGACATCTTCCTGCACTTGGTGGAGATCTTCCGTAAGAGATTGAATTACTTGAATTCGATGTTTCAAGGATTCTCTTACCTCAATGAACTTTTCTTTGTTGGGAATTACCCCGGCTTGCACCAATTTACTGAGCTTTACCTGCTTCATCTGTGACCATGACAGCAAACACTTTTCCATATCTCTGCGCTCCTGGGAAAGTACACACTTTTTTCTTTATCAAGCTTTGTGGTGAGCTTGGCCAACAAAGTAGTTTTCTCATCTGCAACAATTATGATCTGAGATCCGTGTTCTATGATCTTCTCAACGAAATCATACAACACCCTGCCTTTGGAGGCGAACTCAGCTTTCTTGACAGCTGGGTCCTCAATACTTACCACTGTCAGCGGTTGTGCATTAGTTGGAGATCCTGCAAGTCTCTTTACAACAGTGGCATAATGCTGCCCTCTGTTTGTACATATTGCGAGCTTGCTCCATTTTATCCAGTCTTCCAGCCAAGATATCCAATGTCACTTGCGCATCTGCTTTTGCACTTTCATTAGTAACCTTGCCAAGCTGGACTCTTGTTATCGTGTAGTCCTCCATATTGACATCTCCTTCTTGCGGTGGTATGCCAATCTCTACATACTTATGGCCAGTCTTGTCAATGTTTAGCCTTGAATATACTTTTTCCTTTTTCTTCCCTTTAGCCTTTGGAGGGACTATCTCTTCGAGGTCGAGCTCCTCTGGAGAGATCATTTGCTTCTTCCGCTTCGACACTTGAGATATCAACCAAGGGGGGAAGGAAGGAGGTGTGAACTTCTGGATTCACTGTCAACTCAGTCGTCATTGTCACTTTTGAAGTCATTGTCACCTCTGAAGTTACCATGGGTATCGTGACACTAGGAGAAGTGTCTGTCATCATTGCTCCTGTAGACTGCACATTGAGCTGATCATGCATTGACTCATTCATGAAATGATTGAATTCATTTTCAGAAGTGATATCATATGTTGGTGAAGACAGGCTAGTAATGGATGATGGAGGACTTGATAGTATATCAACCGTATGAATGCTTGTCACTGAGGGAGTATCAAGCGGGGTTGATGCTGCAGGAATAGTGGATATTTCTACTACAGGAATGCATGTGGTAGGAATGGGTGATGAAGGAACAAGAGGTGGAGGAGTACTTGAATTTGGAGGGGTATGAGGAACACTGGGAATCATAGGCGATGACGTTCTAGGAATTTCCTCAAGTACATTCTCAGGTGGAGACATAGTTCTTTCTTGATCATGCCTGGGTTCCTGTTGATCACCCTCTTGTCTCTCCGATTCTGGTTCACCTTCAGAATCGCCTTCAAATTCTTCTTCAGACTCTTGCCCGCTTTTAGAAACTTCTTTTGCATCGGAGTCTACTTCTGATGAGTCTTCATCTTCAGCGGATTGGTCACTGGAAGTACTTTCTTCATCAGAATTTATCTCCTCTGGAACAACCTTTTTCCCTTTAGAGCGAGATGGATCGGATTCCGTGGTTTCTCCTTTTGGGACGGATTGGTTATCTTTCTTGCCAACAGTAAACTTGATCCTGGGACCTCTTCGTGAAGAAGTGGGAACAACCGCTGATTTATTTTTCATGCGGAGTTCTTGCTGTCGGCGAGCTTCTGCTTCGGATTCTTCTCCTTCTGAATCTGTTATGAAACTTTTCATTTCAAAACCATGCTTATGTAACCATTCTGCAGTATTGGATAGGATTGGCACCAATCTCTCTCTCATGCTAGTACTTTCTTTCCTAGACCATTGAATTGCAGGCAACGGCCTTTTAGAAACCTCTTGTTCATCAATGACAACATTCATGATATTGCCAGGATCTGTAAAATCCTTTGGTAGGTCAGCAATATCAAGGTCTCTGATCTGCTGCACGGTCAACCTGCAATAATTCATTTTGCGAATGGCTTCTTTATCTCTGCAATCAGCCCAGATGTCTTCAAAACGGTACTTGTGATGATGACCCGTTCGTAATTGCCTTTTGACATCCCGATAATCAAAATCAAACCTATACCTGTAGGTCTTGATTGTCATGATTTGCATCTCAGCATAAACAAATTTGGCTTTCTGTACAGTTGGGATAGTATACTTGCCGATTGTCAGTGGGAACTTGAATCCACGCTTGTGATTACTTCTTCGTTCTTTATGCACTAAAATCAGCTATTTGCACATCTCCATGAGAACCCACTTGTCCGAAGGATATCGTGGCAGCATGTAAGGGCAGCCAGTGTAGCACCCTACTCTCAAATAAGTAAATGTTGGGAATTGTAGAAATAAGCATCCAACTTTACTTACCGCCTTATAGGCCTAATCAGATACCCTTCCCCTCTCGAGAGCTGGATCAAAATTGACAAACAAAGGTGCGAAGAAAGTATCAATAACTCGCCTGAAATGATGGAAGCTTTCCTTCAATTCCAGTTGATAGAAGCATTTATACACAGGTACTAGAATCCGATTCCCTTTTGTGGATAGACCTGGAAATTGCCTCATTACAGCTGCTGCGTACACCAGGTAAGAAGTCATATAGAATTTTAATGTAGAAGGTGCATTAATCAGTTGCTCATGTATTTCATCGCTGGTCTGTTTGCCCCAGTCAATGTGAACTTTTTGTCTTCTTACAATCCTAATGTATTCATACATCCAATCATGAAAAGTGGATGATTCAGGCAAGCCTTTTACTCTGCTTAAAAATGTGATCATATCTTTGACATCATCTTTGAAATCACTTCGTAGGAGTCCCTTTGGCCATTTGGAAACACATTGTCTAGGCTTCTTCAACCATTGGGTATTTATCAGGTTTTTAGCCTTGTTGGGATCAGCGTCAAAGACTTCTTGTGCTTTTTGTATAGAGATGTTAATGTACTTCTCCATTTGAGGAACTTTAAACACAATATCAAAGAAGTCAGGGTCGAGTCTTAAAATCTCGTGCCCAGAAGAATCAATCACACTTCTGCTTTCCCTGATGTAGTGAGATGCCACTTGAAGGAGAAAGCTGAAAAAGGGTCTTTCATATATAATCCTGCATAATCCCGAATGTTGTCTGGTCCTGTACGTAGACTGAATAATACAATACAAGCAAAAGTTCCTAAATTCATAAAAATATAGAGCAGCATATAAGTTATCATACTCGCATATCCATTATTTGAGTCTCTATCAATTATTCCAATAAGGATATATCCAATTTGACCTATCGATGAATATGCAAGCATACGTTTTATGCTTGTTTGAGTAATAGGAATTAAATTTCCTAATATCATGCTAAGAATAGATAATATTTCCAAAAGAAGATGCCATTCGTTCAATGAGAAATAAAAAATAAAATAAAAAATTCGTATTGTGTGCAGCAGTAGGGAACATAGCTACCAAATGCAGGTTACTGTGTACAATTGCTCTCATCGGATGAGGAAGAGGCTTTTTCTCAGTTTGCTCTGCAAAATCAAACAAGTCTTGATGGTCAACCTCTGTGTCTTTTATTTCTTCCACCTTGGAGACCACTACAGTTGGTGGATAGACACCTTGATATCTATATTTCATTTTGCCTTTTGCTTTTGAAGAAGACGGAGGTTTACTGGCAGTCATCTGAGAGCAACTGAATCTTTGATCAATCAACTTTGAAGATCTTGAAAAGAGATTGCAAGATGCAGAGTCAGAACAAACGTTAGTCGTTAAATAGCATGGGAATGCGTGAGGCGAGCAACGACAATGAGCAAGCGTGGAGCGGATGACAAGGCACACAAAACGATGCACAAAGTGGAAGGAGCGAGGTTCGGGACGAAACTGGCAAGTTTGAAGTGTTTCAGGGAAAAATTGTGAAAAGTGTAATGGCGCTGAAAATCAGCGCCCTTGCATTTTGAAGGAAACTGGCTTTGATGTAGGGGCGCTGAAAAATAGCGCTCCTGCACTTCAGTGTTAGGAAAAAATTGCATTATGTCAGGGCGCACTTTTTTAGTGCTATGACATCTCTCACTGTGAAGTTGGCAATTGATATGGTGCTGAAAAAGTGCGCTTCAACATTTGGGAAGAACCATGAAAACATAATGCAATGATTTTTGAGAACGATGCTTTGGCAATTTGGAAGTATTGAAAGGATTAATATCAGCACTTGAGAATGCATATTGAAGTGCATTAGATCTTCACTTATCGCCATGGTTTTTATGAAAAGCATAGTGCAATCTTACTCACAAAACGTGAGTTTCTTTCATTGTCATTTCAAAGTATTGGCAAAGAATCATGTGAGGAGATCAAAACGTGCGGGTAAGATCGACTAAAACAAAAGAAGAGAAAACACGTATATGCAAGAAAGCCATGCCAAAACAAACAATGGAAGCTTAAATGTGTGATTATGTTCCAAAACGTGATTAGGGTAAGAGGAAAAACGTGCTCATGAATTAACAAGACTCCAAAGATATGGCGAAATAAAGAAAATGCATGGGTAGAAGAAAAACGTGCGAAGAAATAAGGAAAAACGCATTTACAAACCATTAAAATGTACTTAAAACAAAGTTAAAAACAAATGGAAAAGAGGGAGGTAAGAAAAACGACTTACGAAAAAGAGAGGCGAAAACTTGGTTGAAGAGGAACTTCAGATTTCTTCAAAAACGTGTTTTGCAGTTTGAGAAGATTTCGCCCAGCAAGAAGGAATGAAGTTTGAAGATCACAAAAACTGAAAATGAAACAATATAACATTTTAAGTGAATGGGAAACACAAAAACCTAACTCAAGTTGCCCAATTAATTGAGGCACAAAAAGTGGCACGATGAGCAAAAAATGCAAAATGCATGAAGAAACGCGCCCATGCCAAAAATGGCTAAGTCTGGACAGAAAGTGTAAGAGTGCACTTTTTCAGCGCTTTTACATTTTTTGACAAAATCACTTTCATGCTGGGGCGCTGATTTTCAGTGCTCCTGCACTTTCAACACTTGGGCAATTTTTTGGCTTGTGAGCAAGAGCACACTTTTTCAGTGCAACTGCATATTTCACAATTTATTAAGTATGAACAGTGAGACTTCGCGAAGGAGCTCGTTTCGAAGGTCTTCGCGAGGCGAACATAAGGGGATGCTCAAACTGACTGTTTGAGGCTTTGGAACGCATTTCGAGGTGGCTTGAAAATCACCTCGTTTTGCATGCTTGAACTTCACGAACCTAGGAAATAGACGAGTTTCGTAGGGGGGTTATCTGTGGAACGAGTGTTGCTAGATTCCGTGATAACAAACTGTTGATGTCATGATGAATGTGCTGACTTGATATTTGCTCATTTGGTCCAATAGGTTTGGCTTTCATGATAAATTCGAGATTTGGTAAGACCTGTCAGATTTGAGACAGACCAAGGTTGTAGCTCTTATGGATTCCACACATGATGTCTTATAAAACAAGAAAAACAAGAGATGATAAACCTTCTTTCAGGTTGTGAGTCTTGGCCTGCTTATCTGCGCACTACAATGTACTACTTCATCCTCTTTGTTTTCTATGCTTGGGATCAAGGATCAAAATATTAAAGTATTATTGTAATATTTAATGGTCATCTTAGTCTTTAGCTAATTAGTAGTTTTGCTTTAGTTCTTTTTGTTCTTTCCTTTTGTTAACGATTGTTTCTTTTTAGAAACATCGTCTTGTATTGTATTATTTAAGGAGTTTTTCTTTCCTTTGTAAATAACGAATATTAAATATCAATTATCATTTCACGGTATGAGAGCGTAGACTCAACCTTTTTTGGCAAATTTCTTAGCAATAAATAAATTTGTGGTTTCCTAAGGAATTCTTTTAATTTCATAGATGTTTTTGCTCAATTTTTTTTAAAAATCGAATGTTAATGGTTTTACCCAATTTTTTTTGAGAATTTATTAGAAAGTTTTTGTCCGATTTTTTAATAAAAATCGTGAAGGTTTTCTGCTTAGAAAATTGTAGATTTTTGGGTGTTTACTTGAAAAATTACAACGATTTTTCAGAAGAAAATTCGCGGGTTCGTCTGCAAGAGGATATTGAGGGTTTATACTTAGAAAAATTGCAGTAACTGCATCATAAATTTGCAACTTGGGTTTTGTGCCGAAATCGCGGATTTGTTTTGTGAGGGTTTCTAGGTGATTTTTTTAGAAAATTGCAGGCATTTATTCTACTAAAAATCACGTGAGTTTTGGTGGATTTTTTAAAGTTTCTAGATGTGTTTTTTGTTCATCCGTGTGGTTGGCATTTTACGCGGATTTTTGAAGGGTTTTTCCATGTGACCTGTAGTGCGACGTCTGTTTTGAGTGACGTTTTCTTTTGTAATCTTTATTTTTCTTTGCGCAAGTTTTGTTCATCTTTTGGCCGTGCGACCTAAAGCTACATGGCCATTTTTTGTGGGAGGTTTCATCACTTTTCTAGGCAATTTTTTAAATCACGGATCCTACAATTTTTTGATCCGATTTTTCAAAAAATACGGGTATATTTTGTTGGCTAGGGTTTTTAATGACGGGCCTGCATCTCTGAAAATCGTGAGTTCTGTGCATTGTGGCGGGTTTTCTTAAATCAATTTCATCAACTAGGGTTTTTGTAGATTCGTGGGTTTGAATTTCTAGAGTTTTTTTATAATTTTTTTGAAAAACAAACTTTTGTGTTCTCAAAATTTTTGAAAATTTTTTCTGATTTTTTTTGCAAATTTTATGAGTTTTTGAAGATTTTTTTTTTGAAAACAAATCTTGCTTGTTTTGCCGCTTAGGGTGAATTCTAAGTTTTTGGCGATTTTTTGAAACAAAACCATTATTATTTGAGCCTTTATTTTAGACGATTTAAAAAAAATAAAATAAAATCATGGGAGTTGTGCCAGTTGATTGTCGTGGGATTTGTACCAGTTGAACAAAGACTTCGTTTTTTGTGCCTTTGGAAAATAGGAGGGATGGCATTTATGCAGTTTGAACAGGAGTCTACCTCTTATGCATTGATGGCCAAACGACCAATAGATCGTGTCAAATCATCTGCATGGTTCATTGATTCTGGAGTGTCTTGACATTTTACAAACATAAGAGATTGGTTCACGAAGTATATGGCTTGCTCCGATTCTGTCATCTTTGGTGGTAACGAAGAGTATACAATTGTCGGCAAGGGCAACATTCAGATCACATCTGGAGAGAGAAATTTAATATTTTTCAATGTATACTATGTGTCAGGCATGGAGCTCAATTTGCTCTCAGTAAGTCAGATTATGTGACCATTCATATCATGAGAGATGGGTTCTTGTGAACCACTACTCATGAAACATGGGTCAATGAGTTTGACTCGTAAAACTACACAGTTGAATTCTGATAGCAATATCACAATTTGACACGCTGTGGAAAATACCTCCTACTTATTAGTTGATGAGCTAAAGGGGCTCTATAATGAATGGTTCATAAGCCACAACACTTGTTGAAGGTTTGCAAATGGGGTTGCGAGCTAAGTGAGCTTAACCTTGGGGAAAACTTTGTGGTTAAGCATGCTTGAGCAGGAGTAGTATTGGGATGGATGACCTCCCGGGAAGGCTTAGTGCTTCACCTCTGTGAGCATTGCCTAGATGCAATGAGTTCTAAGTGGACTGTTCATTATCATGAGAGATGGGTTCTTGTGAACCACTACTCATGAAACATGGGTCAATGAGTTTGACTCGTAAAACTACATGGTTGAATCCTGATAGCAGTATCACTTTCTGACAAAATGTTAGATGACGCAAGAAATAAAATACAAAAAACAAATATGTAATAGGAGAATCTTCATTGACAGACTTAGAGAAGTTGGGAAAACAATACAGAGAGAAAAAGGAAAAACTAAAAAGAAAGGCCATTGAGGAATTTAAGAAAATGAAAAGTAGAGTTGTGGTAAGCACTCGAGGAGGGATTGATACAAGAAAAAAGAAGCAAATCTTAGAAGAATCTGATGGAAGTGATGAAGGAGAAAAATATCTAGATAAAATGGAACATGATTTAACAATGAGGAAATTTAAAGGATTAAATGAAAGATTCAAAAACAAGAGGAGCTATTTCTCAAAAACGGAAGCACAAAACTTAAAGCAATTGGCTAATTTGATGGAAGAAGAGAATTTATCTGGAAAACTCAAACAATTTTCAAAAAATTGGAATAAAAAGAATCTAGAACATAAAAAAAAAACCTCAAAACATAACTATGGAAAAAACACAGAAAAATGGAAAAAACAACCAATGTTGCTAGATGTGAAATTACATGGGATAATAGTAAAACAAGCTCTGCTAGACGTAAGAGCTGACATAAATATTATGCCAAAGAGAATGTGGGAAGCATTCAATGAGCTAGAACTTCACAAAACACCCTATGATATTGCTCTAGTTGATGGAAGTCCTAAGTTAACTCCTAATTGCCTCATATGTTCCCATTTCATAGATTCATGATTGACATCTATCTAACCTGTCATGTCCCCATCTCATAAGTCGGCCAAGGATCCTTCAGCAGGAAAAAGGTGTTTCTTAACACCGCAAATATAATTTATAATATATATTTAAATTTAAATTATTCAATAAAAAATATTGAAATTCTTTTTTGTTTCTGTTTGAGGCCGAGCCGACCTACCTAGGAAGACGATTCACCTTGTTTGGACGATCACATTTGAGGAAGGCCTCTTCATATTTATACTAGTTCTATTGCCTTTGGAAAGCATCACGAATTTTGGAATCTGCTTCCATGTGAACTGGCTGAGGACGTAGCCCTCACTAGTTGCATGTAGGTTTGGACGTCCCTCCGACCTATGCAATTCATGTTTACCGTATTTCACATTCATTGAGTTATATTCATTGGTTCGACATCTTTCCAGGTTTCTGAGTGTGGTCGCTACAACTACAGGTCTTTTAAGGGGCGAGCAGTTGCCATGATATTGTGGTTGAGCTCTCGCTCTGACCACAAACCAACGTTTTCACCCCAATCTGATCGAAGACTTTTTTGAGATTCAACAAATTCATTGTTATAAGGTTTTGAGACTCATTCTTGGAAGCGCACGAGCATTTTGCCAAAATGCTATATTCGATCAAGCTCCATTCACAGTGAACCTTGCACTTACACGATTATCTCCAATGGTGTAGCTGTCATCGCTTCTAGGCAACGATTCTATCGGGGACAAGAAATCTGGATGCATCGAGCACTCCTATCTGGCCAGCGAGTGTGTCTAAGGTTAGATATTGTGGCTCAAACCAGTAAAGACCTTGGAACTGACTATCAATTGCCTTTCTGCTATTCTATGCCATTAGACCATATCATCTAGTTCTTAGTACCAGATTGTATTAGAAATTCTGTATCTCTGATCATCATAATTCAAAGTAAAGGTCAATTACTTTCTGTGCATTGTTCAGTTTCTGCGTTAGTTTGGAGTTATTTATTTTTATTGTTTATGGGAAAATACATTTAAAACAATTCTAGGTGAATGTCTTATTAAGTTTCTGGTTGAGAAGCATTTTATTTTGTATTCCCGAGCAAGCACCTTACAGTGGTATCAAAGCCACTGGACCTACCAGCCTGTGCATTTGTACATGAGTGATAGAGATTTAAGATATCATCTCAGAGAAAGGAAGAAGGCAATGGGAGATAAGGAGGATGATGGACATCAGTTCGTCAAGGAATCCAAAGAGTTTCAATCCACTATGAAGGACACCATGGTGGAGATGGTCCAACTCTTGAGGGGATTGAACCAACAATTGGATGCTGGTAAAACAATTCAAAATGGCATGGAGAGTAGCAGTTCAGGGGTACAAAAACCAGTAGCCTTCACCAAGTTTTTCAAAGCCAAATTCTTGGATCAAGGGGTAGAAAATAAAGTAGAGACACCACCTGAAGAAGAAGAGGACATGGCCAAATTGTATAATGAGTATCATGCTCAAAGTCCAGCCTTCCGTAGAGATGTAACATTCTCAGAATTCCATGACATGAAAACCAAAAGAGGACATAGGAGGAGAAGGTATGAAGAAAGGAAGGACATCCAATATCGTTTGGGAAAAATCACTACCCCAGTTTTCGATGGTTCAGGGGGTTCATTAGCAAGGGCTTGGTTGCAGAAATTAGACACATAGTTCTCCTTGAATCCCATGTTCGAAGAAGCCTTCAAATTCGCTACCCTACACCTTGAGGGGTTGGCCCACGAATGGTGGTAATGGTATGGTGACACAAGGCCACAATTCCATCAAGACATTGGAACAATTTAGTCAAAGGATAATAGAGAGATTTGATAGGAAGGATCCAAAAATTTGTTCATGAAGTGAACTGGTAATTGCTTATTTGCTTGCATTAACAAGAAGGAAAGATTACAATATATAGCAGTGGCATAGTACTAAAAACATTGATGAGTCTAGCTACTTCAGCTAACTACAACTGTAGACATTTAAGATGTCTACCAACCTCTACCTACACACTACAGAAGACATTTAAGATGTCTAAACTAACTAATTACATTATTGACCATTAACAGTATAAATAAATATTATTCTAACACCCTCCCTTAATGGTCAATCTATCAACAACACCAAGTTGCCCCCTAAATTTGACAAACTTATCCGGGCTCAGAGACTTGGTGAGAATATCTGCAGTTTGATATGATGTCGTAACATACTGTAGTTGAACTGATCTGTCTTCTATCGGCTTGCGGATGTAGTGACAATGAAGCTTGACATGCTTGGTACGTTCATAGAAGACTGGATTTTTGGCCAGTTTGAGCACCCCTTGATTATCAATGTACAAGGGAGAAGGTCCTGCTTGTGACATGTGCATGTCAGAAAGCATCCTACGGAGCCAAACTGCCTCACATGCTGCCTTAACTGTTCCTCGATATTTAGCTTCAATCGAGGAAAGAGCCACTGCCTGTTGTTTCTTGCTGGTCCATGTTACAACACCTGTACCCAAACTGAAAACATACCTAGAAGTAGATTTTCTGTCAACCATTGAACCTGTCCAATCGGAGTCTGTATAACCAATCAGCTTTGGATCCTTGCATCTGCGATACAGAATACCGTAATCTGAGGTGAACTTAACATATCTCAGCATTTGCTTCGCTGCAATCCAATGATCAACTTTTGGAGCTGTCATGAAGCGAGAAATGTAGCTCACGAGAAAACTGATATCGGATCGAGTGGTAGTGAGGTAGATGAGATTGCCCACTAGTTGCCTGAATGTCGTTTCATCGACTAGAGGTGAATCAGAGGTGGCTGATAACTTCAACCCCTTCTCCATAGGTGTGGAGGCAGGTTTGCAATCCTGCATTCGAAATTTGTCAAGCAGACTTCTGGAATATTTAGACTGAGAGATAAAAATGCCACCAATGGTCTGCCAAACCTCAAGACCCAAACAATAATGGAGAAGCCCCAAATCTGTCATGTCAAAAGCTTGACACAAATCTTGTTTGATTACAACAATCAAATGTGCTGAACTACCAGTAATGATCAAGTCATCAACATAGACAACAAGAAACAAAATATCATCATGAGAGTGCTTGACATATAGATTAGAGTCAGAAGTGCTGCGCTGAAAACCATGATCATCCAAGTACTGATCAATCTTGATGTACCATGCACGGGGAGCTTGTTTCAGTCCATAGAGTGCTTTCATGAGCCGACAAATCTGACACTCTTTGCCAGCAACCTTGAAACCAAGAGGCGCGTCATGTAGGCTTCTTCCTGCAACTCACCGTTGAGGAAGGCACTCTTGACATCCATTTGATGAACTGTCCATCCAAATTGGGCTGCAATAGCGAAAAGAAGACTGAATTGTGCTCATCTTGGCAGTAGGAGCAAAAGTCTCCTCATAGTCAATGCCCTCTTGCTGTGTGAATCCACGACCAACTAATCTGGCCTTGTATTTATCCAAAGTACCATGTGCATGATACTTGACCTTAGAAACCCATTTGCAGTTGATAGGTTTCTTCCCAGGAGGAAGATTAGAAAGAACCCAAGTGTGATTCTTTAGAAGACTATGGTATTAGGTCTCCATAGCCTTTTCCCATTCTGGAATTCCTTTAGCCTCTGAATATGTTTGAGGCTCATAGATGTTGTGGATGTTGGCCATAAAAGCAAAATTGGCTATGTTTTGCTGCTTGCTCTTTCTACGAGCTGATCTGCCCTCAATGATTTCATCATCATGAAGATCTCCGATAGTCTTGAGCCACCACTTAGGCTGACGAGTAGAAGTGCCAACATCTGAAATAGGAGAAACATCTCCTGGGATTTCTAGAACAAAGTCATCTTGATGTGAATCTTGAGAAAAATCAGGGGGTGCTAAATCATGACTAGTAGACTCCTCATCTTCAGAGTTAGAATGCTCTGAAGCGCTCCCATCAGGGGAACCAAGAGGAAGATGAACACTCTCATCAGAAACCTTCATAGGCTGATCCTCAGGACTGGTAGTAGGAAGAAATGGACCAGTAGTCTCATCAATCACAACATCACGACTGAAGATGAGATGATCTGTCTCCACATCAATCAACCTGTATGCCTTGTGATTGTTGCTGTAACTAGTAAACATAAGTTGCAAACATAAGTTGCTGGCTCTTGGAGTCCAACTTGGCACGCTTGGCTTTTGGAATCTAGACATGAGCTATAGAACCAAAGACTTTTAGATGGCCCACCTTAGGTTTACGTCCTGACCAGGCTTCTTCAGGAGTCATCTTCTTAACGGCCTGTGTAGGTGACCGATTCAGGAGGTAGACTGCAATATAAACTACTTTAGCCTAGTATTTCTTAGGGACATTTCTATACTCTATCATAGAACGAGCCATTTCAATAATGGTGCGATTCCTATGTTCAACGATACCATTGTGCTGAGGGGTGTATGGTTTGGTGAGTTGGCATTTAATGCCGTGTGTAGCACAAAAAGTAGAGAAGTCAGCTGAACAAAACTCCCCCCATTATTTGACCTTAGAGTGACAATTTGAGAACTTGATTCTTTCTCAACTAAGGCCTTATACTATTGAAATGTACTTAACACATCTGATTTATTTTTCAAAAAATACACCCACATTTTTCTAGTGAAATCATCAACAAATAATAAAAGGTACCTGGACCCAGTAACAGATGGAGTGCTCATTGGTCCACACACATTAGCGTGAACCAATTGAAGTACCTTGGAGGCTCGCCAAGAATCACAGTCCAAGAATGGTGTCCGATGCTGCTTCCCAGCTTGACAGGGTCCACAAACTCCATGATTTTGAGTTTGGATCTCAGGTAGACCAGCAACCAAACCCTCCCGAGAGTTGAAAGAGATAGTGCACATTCAAGTGCCCATAACGCTGATGCCAAAGTTTGCTGATGGAATTACTATTGGCGGCCAAAGCGTGCACCTGAGAATCACCGGAATTAGCAAGTCTATACAGACCACGATCCTTAAGTCCCATAGTGATTGTAGTATGAGTGTCCTTATCAACAATGTTGTAGGTGGATGAACTGAAAACAACATCCAACTGGGGAGAATGCCTCATGATTTGGCTGACGGAGAGAAGATTATGTTCCATGCCTTGAACATAGTAAACATTAAGAAAGATTAAATTTCTTCCTCCTGAGTGAATCTAAACATTGCCCTCACCAACAATTGTGTACTCTTTGCCTCCAAAAATGACAGAATTAGAGAATGGTTCAAATTTGGTGAACCAATCTCGACAATGAGTAAAATGCTGCGAAGCCCCTGAATCAATATACCAGGTAGAATATTTTACTAGATTTGCAGTTGTTTTGGCCATAAAAGCATAGAATGTAGATTCTTTCTTCTCAGAGTGTTCTGCGACATTTGCCTTTTGTTAAGACCCTCCTTGCTTCTTTTGTTCAAAAGCCAACCGAATTTGACAGTTAGCCTTCATGTGACCATATTTATGGCTATAATTGCACTGAACGTTCTTTTTCTTGTTGCTGTTGTAAGAACCCTGGTGGTTCTCAACCCCGAAACCCTAACTGTAAATTTTGTTTTTGCAAGTTTTTGGTTTTTTTGTATTTTTGAGGTTTTCAGACAAATAGCAAAAAGCTGCGATTTCACTAATAAATGCTTAAAAAATTCAAAATAAATCATATGATATGAAACAGGCGTGGATTTTGCTCAAACATCATAGGCGCATCCTTTTATTAAAGATCCAGAGCATTTACAATAAAGAAATATGACAAATAGATTTAAATATGAATTTATTTCAAAAAAACCTGGTCTCCTTTTGCAGCCGTCTGAAGGAATGATGAAGGTGTACGGCCAAAATAAATACTGAGTCTCTGATCTCCAAAAATCAATGCTGTGGCTCTGAAGACCCTAGGCGCACCCAGACTGATTGTTAGAAGCTGAGTTCTGAAGGTTCCCACTGGCAAACAAGAAAGTACGTCCTGCTGGTACAAGACAGTACGGACTGTACAGCAGCAACAAGAATATAGTACGGCCTCAATAATAACTGTCAGATCTCTGTAAATAGAACCTCTGAGAAGTCGCCTCAACTGCCCAATGATTATTCTCTGCTAACTCTGAATGAATAGATCAATAAATCCAATCTGTAACTCCTGAATGAAGTCACCCAGATGCAAGCTTAAACTGGTATTTCACAGTCTCAGTCTGCCAAATTCCTGAAGAGGTATCGTTCTCCAGAAACGCTTCGTCTGCCAGAAACCCTAAGGTTTGCAAACTCCAATGCTCAGAGCAAAAAGACAAAAGTTGAATAGCATAACATGATGGTTCGATTTTGTCTTTCTTGTGAATATATACCTCCTTTGAGAAATTCGACCCAATAGCTCTTTTTAATAATCATTTAATAAAATGATTAAATTCGCCTTTTAGACTTAGGAGAAATAATAATTAATTAAATGACGTCTCACTAATGAATAATAATTATTCATTATGTCCAATATATCATTTTATTATAAAGTATTAAAAATACTTTATAATATATCATTTAATTATTAATATTTAAATATATTAATAAAGTGACTTTAATATAAAGTCAAAATATTAAATATTCAATAATCATTAAATACTCCCTATTTCTCCATCTGACCACCAAACTGAATAACTGGGTCGACTCTGAGCATAATAGCTGAACCAGGTGCCCTGCCCAAAATAGCAGCTTCCGCCTGACCTAACTTTCTAAAAATAGAAAGTTTCTAAAAATCCACTATGGAAGATTCTGCGAAGGCCCAACCTGAAACAACTGCAATACTGACGCTACAAAACACTTGGTAACTGCCTCAATTGATCCTCTGCACCCATCTGTCAGCCTACAAGGATCAGAATGATAGGCTCACTCCTCGACAAACAATGTCAGCTAAAACGGGGACATTACAGCTGTCCTGAGAAGAACCAGAGCCTTTGTAAGAACTCTTCTCTCCCTAGATTTGGTGTCTCGTTTTTTTTGGTTTATGTTTTGCAATTTTTGTGTGTTCTCACAAGGTTTTTTCTTATTTTTTTGTATTTGCATATATTGAAACAAAATGCAAGGCATGAAATGAAATACAAATAACTAGAATAAATAACAACACCTCAAATATATATATTTTTTATTTGCTCGAGCTTTAGATAGAATAACTCAATACAATCATACCCGAAAATTATAAATTTGTAGCTGCTGTTCACATTTACAGCCAAAAAGCAACCTTCAAGCAACCTTCGAAAATTCGAATCTCTTCAACTAGCTTGCCTTTTTGCTCGGGACTTGTGTGGCTGGTTTCCTTTATATTGGGCGCACTTCCTTGATTTTCCTTGGATTTTTTTAATGCCCTTCTTCACCCAAATCTTCCCTCTTGAAAGGGGCGCCACTTGCTGCTGTAGAAACTCAAATCTGCAGGCCGTCCCTTCTTGAAGATTGTGCCAACAATCACAACTGAACAACTCTTAAATCTGCTCTTCAGTCTGATAAATAATCTTTCGCTCCTACTTTGAAACCCTTATCAAATATTCTGGTTTTTGTGCACAAATAGAGCCTCTGTGTGAAACCCTCTCTAATACCAAATTCAATGGATATTTCACCAGCTCAAATGGCTGCAACAATGGAGAGTTACCATTCTCCAATGGCTAACTGATTCAGAAACCCTTGGTCTCCTCTCTCAGACAAATTTTCACCAACTCCAAATGCTCAATCGAATGCCCCCAATTCTCTTCCTCAATGCTTATTTATAAGCATTGAAAGAGGGTCGACCCCCTTGTTGATGAATGATAGCATCGGTCAGATAGGAATGACGATTTCTGGAAGCATCATCGTCATTCCTACTTGATCAATATTATCACTTGTATTTAATTATCTTTCAGAAATATTATAAATCGAATTCTATGAGCCTTAATATAAATTCGAATTTAGATTTTTGTATATTCTGGAACTAATTAATACGTATCTTATTGCATTCGCCATCTTCAGATTAGTTTGATTGTGTTAAGGATTAACTTTAGATAACGTTCGAAGTTATCTTTATACGCGATTCAAAGATCACGTCCCATGGTTGGACGTGCCTCCACTTGTGGAGACATGTCCTACCATAGGACGTGTCTCTTAAATGTGAGTTTCCTTCTTCATATTTATGGCGGTTCCTTGGTGATTTGCAAATATAGAAATCAATTAATGTTCTGCAATCAGCACATTTGTATTACAATATAAAATTCTGGAAATCGCTTTTCTGTATTTGAAATTCTTTATAGTTCTCCTTCTCTCAGTTATATACGTTTGCCTTAGGTTCCTAGGTCTGATAGGATTTGATTACATTTACATGGTATCAGAGCCAGGTTGTGCAGATTCAAATCAAATTTAGTTTTCAGACTTCTAATAGGTTCGAAATCTTCACCTTTCATCATGGCTAGTGTAATCAGATTTGAAGATCGTCTTGCAGGAGCAGACAACTTCACATCTTGGAAATTTAGGATTATGATGATCCTTAGAGAGAATAAGCTTGACTCACTTGTGAGGGAAAATAAGGAACCTGAAACTGAATCTGAGAAAACTCAATGGATTGAAAACAATGAGAAGACCATGAAAATTCTAGTAGATGCAGTTAGGGATCATATAGTACCTATCCTAGCAAAACATGAAACTGCCTACCACATGTTCAAATCTCTTGAGAGTACCTATGAGATCAACAACACCTATAGGACTCTTGCTTTGAAAAGGCAAATCAATAATGTTCAAATAAACAAAGGAGAGTCCATTAATGCATACTTCATGAGGATTATTGAACTGAGGGATCAATTATCCACCATTGGATATCAGATTGACAGCAAAGAGTTAACTTTGATTGCTCTAGGAGGTCTTCCAAACTCTTGGGAGTCCTTTGTTCAAGGTGTAAGTGCAAGATCTAAACTCCCTAAGTTTGATAGGCTAAGATCTGACTGTCTTCAAGAAGAATCCAGACTCTCCTCTAAAGAGAATAAACAAAAGAACATAGATGAAGACATTCTTGCACTCAACTCAACATCTAATAAACAGAGTAAGAAAAAATCCTTCAAGAAAGGGTCTTCCAAAAGAAAGAGAAATTCCAATGGAAAGGGATCTCATAAGAAGAAAGATATCTCTCAAGTACAATGCTTTAGATGTGATCAATATGGTCACTATGCAATGAAGTGCCCTGATAGGACTAAACAACAAACTTCCTTTGCTAAAGTAGGAAAGTCAAATTCAGATCATGAACCTGAGAACTTTGTGTTCTATTCAGCTCTATCTTGTCAAGTATCTGACCACACTCTCAACTGGGTGATTGACAGTGGTGCCTCTAGGCATATCACAGGATTCAGAGAACACTTAGATACTTTGACCGAAAGGATTGATGAAGAAGTAACCATCGGGGATGATTCAGCACACCCAGTAAGAGGGGTTGGAACTTGCTCCATCAAGTTGAAATCTGGGCTTTCTCTTCAACTCACTGAAGTCTTGTTTGTACCTGGAATAAAGAGGAATCTTATATCCATCTCTGCCCTTGAAGACAATGGTTATAGAGTTACCTTTATAGATGGAAAAGTTCTTGCTTGGCCTAAAAACTAAACTATCAAGAAAGCCCTAACCATAGGCGTAAGACAAGGGTACCTTTATAAACTATGCACTGAAGTTAATCAAGCCCTTACCCTTGACACCTTTGATTCAAATGAGATTTGGCATAGAAGATTAGGTCACCTTCATTTCCGTGCCCTACCTTCTATGGGAAAACTTGTAACAGGCTTACCTAAGTTAAAACCATCTCATGAAGGAACTTGCAAAGGTTGTGCCTTAGGGAAGAATTCAAAGGGATTCTTTCCCTCTAGTTTGAGCAAAACTCTTAATGTGTTAGAACTAGTTCACTCAGACTTATGTGGACCCATGTCTGTACCCTCTAAGGCAGGATTTCTTTACTATGTCATATTTGTAGATGACTTCTCTAGGAAAACCTGGATCTATTTCCTTAAGTGTAAAGAATCAATAGAAATCCTCCAAAAGTTCAAAGAGTTCAAAGCCCTTTCTGAAAATTTCTCCGGAAAGAAAATAAAAACCTTAAGGACAGACAATGGGAAAGAATACACCTCTGATATTTTTAAGGAATTTTGCCTAGAAGCTGGAATTAAGAGGGAGTTCACAGTTGCCTACAATCCCCAACAAAATGGGGTTGCTGAAAGGAAAAACAGAACCATTGTAGAAGCTGCTAAAGCAATGCTACTTGACCAAAACATTGATACTTCTTTCTAGGCAGAAGCGTCTAGGACTGCTGTCTATATTCAAAATAGATGTCCTCATTCCCATCTTGATAACAAAACTCCTGAAGAAGCCTTTACCGGCGTGAAACTTGACATCAGTCATTTTAGGATCTTTGGCTGTCCTATCTATATTCATGTACCTAAAGAGAAGAGATTCAAACTAGAACCTTTTGGAAAGAAGGGGGTTTTTATGGGTTATAGTGAAAATTCCAAAGCGTATAGGGTTTACATTACTGGGCAGAATCAAATTGAGTTGAGTCGAGATGTCATCTTTGAAGAAGACATTGCATTCAAAAGGGCAAGAAGCTCCTTTGAGATAGAAACCCTTTCCCCTAGAGTACCTGAGATGGAACCTGATTCTGAGATTCAGAGGGAGCATTCTGAGGAAATGTCACACGAACTTCCATCAAGTGAGAATTCAAATGACAATAACAGAAAGAGACCACTTTGGGCCAGGAAGATGCTCAAAGAAGCTGAGGTTCATGCAGCATCCAAAGGAACGTTCAGGGAGAGTAAAATACCCAAACGTTTCTTTGGCTATGTTGCTCTAATAAACATCTTAAACTCAGAACCTGACAGTGTTACAGAAGCCCTCCAACATCAAGCATGGAAGGATGCAATGACTGAGGAATACCAATCTATTCTTAAGAATGATGTATGGGATATAGTGCCTAGACCTAAAGAGAAATCTGTTGTCTCTTCCAAATGGCTCTTCAAAATCAAGCATGCTGCTGATGGTAGTATAGAAAAATATAAAGCACGTTTTGTGGCAAGAGGTTTTTCTCAAAAGGAAGGTATTGATTATGAAGAAACATTTGCACCTATTGCCCGTTACACATCAGTGAGAGCAGTGTTAGCCATTGCAACAGCTAAAGGTTGGAAGATCCATCAAATGGATGTGAAAACTGCCTTCCTAAATGGAACCATTGAAGAGGAAGTCTATTTGGAACAGCCCGAAGGCTTTGTGATACATAAATCTGACTCACATGTATGCAGATTGAAGAAAGCCCTCTATGGACTTAAATAGGCTCCCAGGGTTTGGTATGAAAGAATTGACAGCTATCTCTTGGGATTAGGATTTTCAAAGAATGATGCTGACTCCAACCTCTACTTCAAGATAATCAATGGAGATATGCTGATAATTATTTTATATGTTGATGACCTGTTTATAACAGGAGAAGATCACCTCATTGCTCAAGGGAAGCAGGATCTAATTGCTGAATTTAACATGAAAGACTTGGGCATTTTACACTACTTTCTAGGTTTAGAAGTATGGCAGAAATCAGAGGGCATCATTCTAAACCAAGGAAAGTATACTATTGATATCCTGAGGAAATTTGGAATGTTAGACTGTAGACCGATGTCTACACCTATGGAAACCAACCTTCACAAGTTGAAAGAAGCAGCAGCAGAATCCAAGTGTGCAGATCCAACCCTTTACAGACAGATGATTGGATCCTTGATGTATTTGGTTAACACCAGACTTGATATTTGCTATGCGGTGAATGTTCTCAGTCAATTCATGTGTGAACCAAAGGAAATTCACTTAATGGCAGTGAAACATATTTTTAGATATCTTCAAGGCACTATTGGATATGGTCTTCTCTACAAGAAAGTTCATCTAGATCTACATGGGTACTCTGATTCAGATTGGGCTGGAAGTGTAACCGATCGAAAAAGCACATCAGGATGTTGCTTCAGTTTAGGATCAGCTATGATCTCCTGGATTTGCAGAAAACAATCTTCAGTTGCACAGAGCTCAACAGAAGCAGAATACATTGCAGCCTCAATGGGAGCAAGAGAAGCAGTATGGCTTCGTAAGTTGATTGTGGGACTCTTTGGTGAACCCTTAAATCCTACAATCATTCATTGTGACAATCAGAGTTGCATCAAACTCTCTGTAAATCCTGTGTTCCATGATAGATCTAAGCACATTGAGATCCCCTATCATTATGTTAGAGACATGGTGGAAAGGAAAGTGATCCAGCTGGAGTATGTTAGTACAAATGATCAAACTGCAGACATTCTCACCAAACCTCTCTCCCGCATCAAGGTAGAGCACTTCAGGAAGAAACTCGGTATGGTTGAAATGTAATTTGATTTATGTTGAAATCCAAAATTGTTATATGAGTTGTACTAATATATATATAAGATGTTTTATGTGTAAACTCTTTTTGTCATGTGTGTGACTCCATGACTTTATGGGCCTACCCCCTGTGTACATCATTGAAAGGTGATGATCTTTCTAATGATAAACACTTGTATGTGACATTGTAAGGTGACGACTTTGCAATGTTTAACTATCATGATAGATATCATGTGACTTGATATCTGTGAACATGTCATGATAGTATCTCTTGGACACTTTGATGGATGTCATGTGACTTGATGTCTTTTGAAGATCATTGTGATTCCTAAGAGATAATCATGGTGGATATTTTATCCATGGAAATGCCATGAATTATTATGGTAGACATCATGTGACTTGATGTCTGTGCACACACCATAATAAAGATGTGTTATGAAGAATGTCATGTGACTTGACATTATTGAGAAAACATACCATATCTTTGATATCACATGTGAAGGTGATATCTCTACTTATTTGATTTGATTTATCTTCCCGTGCTAAGAGGGAGTGTTGATGAATGATAGCATTGGTCAGATAGGAATGACGATTGCTGGAAGCATAATTGTCATTCCTACTTGATCAATATTATCACTTGTATTTAATTATCTTTCAGAAATATTATAAATCGAATTCTATGAGCCTTCATATAAATTCGAATTTAGATTTTTGTATATTCTGGAACTAATTAATACGTATCTTATTGCATCCGACATCTTCAGATTAGTTTGATTGTGTTAAGGATTAACTTTATATAACATTCAAAGTTATCTTTAGACGTGATTCAAAGATCACGTCCTACCATAGGACGTGTCTCTTAAATGTGAGTTTCCTTCTTCATATTTATGGCGGTTCCTTGGTAATTTGCAAATATAGAAATCAATTAATGTTCTGCAATCAGCACATTTGTATTACAATATAAAATTCTGGAAATCGCTTTTCTGTACTTGAAATTCTGTATAGTTCTCCTTCTCTCAGTTATATAAGTTTGCCTTAGGTTCCTAGGTCTGATAGGATTTGATTACATTTACACTCCTAAAAAGCACCATTAAACATTAAAAATGAAATTATAATATTTCATTTAATTCTCCATAGTCTCCACCTTGGGTTGAGCGCCCATAAATTAATTAAATAAATGGCCCCTTCTTATGATGGCTTGACCCTCAATATTAAGTTAAGTTATAACTTAATATTATAATCTTTTAAAATAATTAATGTTTATTTAAGCCAAATAAACATTAATATCTCCATGAATACTCATAATCTTTGAGTGCTGTATGAACTGAGAGCTAAGTTGATGGAGCTGCATACGACCACACACCTTACTAAAAATAGTAAGGGTCCCTCTCTATCCATTCTTGATTTACTATAAGTAGTAAGTTGAGCATACGGAGTCCTAGAGACTTCAAACGAAAGCCAAAGCTGCTAGTTTCTGAACACTGGAGACGATACAATCCCCAGAAGACCCCCTAACCATCCTCATTAGCCTACGAGGGTTAGAATTATAGGCTAAACCATCCGCAAACCTGAGCATGCTAAAAAGGGGACATTACAACCTTTCAGTTGAGAAGGTTGAGCCTTCCCTTTGTTCTTAGCAGAAGATTTGGCAGAGAACACGTGCTCTGTGGAGGTGGAACTGGTATTGCTTCCAAACTGCTATCTCCAACGATCTTGTTTTAGAAGCTTGCTACACATGTCTGGAAACTTGAAATCAACATTTGTTGAAGTAATGTTGAGCGTTTCAATGAAATGCTCATAAGATTTTGGCAAACTGTTCAAAGTAATGATGACCATGTCCTCTTCCTCCATTGTTCGACCAATCACCTCCAACTGATCAGGAATTTCCTTAATCTTCGTCAGATGTTCTTGTAAGGACATTTTCTCATCCATCATGATGGAAAAAAGCATGTTTTTGAGAAAGAACACTCTGCTCTTGTCGGAGGTTTCATGAAGGGCCTTCAGATGATCCCAGATTTCCGTAGCAGTTTTGCCAGACAGTACTTGAGGTAGCTGCTCATTTGTGGCTGAGAGTTTGATGAGCATGACGGCTTCCTAGTTGCGTTCATCCCATTTGTCTTGGTCTTTTCCGACTACAGTGGGACGAGTTGAGTTCCCCAAAACGACTTGATCGAGGCAACAATATTCAAAGATCGTAATCATGCGTTGGTTCTAGGTGTTGTAATTCTTCCCATTGAACTTCTAGATGCTTTCGAGCATTATATTTGTTAGAGATGCCATCATGTACCCCAAGGTGAAACTGGTTAAGGCACAAAATCCATTGCACTGAAACAAAAACAAGTTCTACATGACAAATTTTAAGGAAGCAATCGAAACCCTAGCACGGATTTCGAGGTATAAAACCAATGCAGAGTTTTAAAGACAAAACCCATAAAATTTGGAATACCCAAAAAATTTCAGCAACACCCACTTGCACAAATTTTGAGGCACGACAAACGAGGTACCCAAAAAATTCCAAAGACAACCCAGTTGAGATCTCAAAAAACCCACCAAGAATCTGTGATTAGAATAATTTTTCGGCTTGAAATTGAAGGTAAAAACCTTGGCCGATTTCATATAGACCCTAGGTGGCCATGAAAATTCAAAAAATTGCAGAGTTTAGGAAATCGCGCCTAGTAGGAACAACAAAGCAAGGGCACAAATTGTGCCCACAATAGAGACAAGAATTCGACCCAGAAAAAATAAAAATCATGCCCAAAAACGTCTGAAAAAACGCAGCTTTACAGGAGCAAAAACGCGTGTGGAAAGGGGCCAAAAAAACTTAAGAGGAAATAGATCCAAATCCCACACAAAATCTCTAAGAAACATGTCCAACAAAGGGTTCACAAAATATGTGCCCAAGAAGAGTCGAAATCGTGGTTAAAACAAGTGAAAACATGTGCCTAGAAAAGTCTGAAAGTCGTGCTCAGAATAAATACACTCCTAGGAGCAAAAGAGACCACAAAAAAATCTGTGGGCCTAGGGCACAAGTCTACAAAAAAAAATACTTGTGATTTTTTCCTTTAATAGGAGCACAAAAATCTTAAACACAGTGTCACGATTTTTTCTTTTGCACAAAAGCCCTCAATTTTCAGAATACAAAGAGCCACAAAAATTCAATCTTCAAGAGCTTTTAAAAACTTTTTTCCAAAAATTTTTAGAAGATTAATTTTCAGTCACTTGGGCTCTGATACTATGTTCATGAAGTGAACTGGTAATTGCTTACTTGCTTGCATTAGCAAGAAGGAAAGATTACATTATATAGTAGTGGCATAGCATTGAAAACATCAATGAGTCTAGCTACTTCAGCTAACTACAACTGTAGACATTTAAGATGTCTACCAAGAGACCTACACACTACAAAAGACATTTAAAATGTCTAAACTAACTAATTACATTATTGACCATTAATAGTGTAAAGAAATATTATTCTAACAAAATTCACTTTCGAGAGTTAGCATAGCTGAAGTAAGAAGATAAGGTGGAGAACTATGTTGCCGAGTTTGAGAGATTTGCTGTGATCGTTCTAGATGTGATAGAGAGAAGGCTCATAGTCCTCTTTGTTGAAGGCCTCTCCGAACCCCTTAGAGGTTTGGTAAAGGCGTTGGATCCGAGCTCACTTCAAGATGCCATTAGGAGGGCTTTGAAATTGGAAGACTCATCAATGAAAGGCAAACCACACTCCAGTAAGGCTCCACCAGTCATGGCCAAGAAGTTTCCTCAAAGAGACCTTCCATCCCCAAGAAAGACAGCATTTAGACCTAACCCTTTAGAAATGTCAAAGAATTAGCTTCAAAGGAGGTCGTTATGTTTTGACTATAAAGCACCATGGCAAAAAGGTCATCATTGTTTGGGGAAGGGTCAGATACACTACATTGAGGTCCATCCGGGTGATGACTTCAAAGAAGAAGAAACTGATCCAAAATCAATGGTAATTGAAGAAGAGAACGAACCCAAAGGAGAAGAGCATCCAAGAGAAGCCCTTGCACCCTTATCAGGAGCACCAAGGTACCATTCATTTCGAGTCAAAGGAGTTTTACAAGGGCAACGAGTGAATGTCTTGATTGATAGTGGGGCTGCTGATAATTTTATTGATGAGAAATTAGTGGCTAAATTGGGGTTGAAGATAGGATTTTGGAGAGTTCAATGTCACAGTGGCAAATGGTTACATTCTTCCATGCAATCAAAGAATTCAACAGCTGAATTTGACTCTTGGTGGCCAGAAGATGAGAGATAACTTCTATTTGATCAGTATTGGGGATACCAAGATGGTTCTTGGAGTGCAATGGTTGCACTCATAGTTGAAAAACTTGCCAAATTGAAAAATTCGCCAAGCCCAAAACACATGAATCGACAAAAACTTGGCAAAAGCTCGCTAAAATCTCGGCAAAAAACTTGGCAACTTAAAAAATGCTTAATTTTTGTTAAAAACACATTTTTTTTGCAAAATTTGATGATAAGATGCATCCAATGAGTCAATAAATAATTACATAAAAGAAACAAGTTGAGTCTAATTGTATTTGATTGATTTGAAAGCAAATTGGGTACAAAATGGCATCCTCGTGGAATTTGCTGATATTGATAGTTTGAAACAAAATAAAAATAGCAAATTGTTTTTATTAAACTGAAAGTTAATACTACATTAATATATTTTACAAATTTACATTTTCCTCTTCCCATGTCTAGTGAAAATTAGGGGGAGGTAGAACTAGATGATATTATAGATGAAGACTTGTAGGAAAACATGGAAACTTGGACTTGGAGAGTATCTATAAAATCAAATGAAATGAAATTGCCTTTTTAGCGGCCGCGGGAGACCTTTTTTTGGATGAGTGATTTTTTTTTTTTTTGCAGACTCATCGAGTTTTTGGTGAAAACTTGCCAAAAACTTGAAATTTTCTCCTTTATTTGGCAAGCAATTTTGGAGAGTAAATGTGGGGAAAACCCGCCGTCAAAAAAAACTCGGGAGTTTTTTAAAACTCTTCAATTAATCGAAGAGTTTTTCAACTATGGTTGCACTCACTCAGAGAATACACACAAAACTACCAAACAATGGAGCTTAAGTTCAAAGCTAATGGGAAGGAGGTGACCCTTTGTGGCCTCTCCAATGTTGGCCCTATGGTAGTTTCAGCGAAGCATATGGAAAGGGCATTTCCGAGAGATCAAATTGCTTGGGCTGTGGAATGCTTGATCATAGATACTCAGCCTTCCAAGGAAGAGAAGATCTTCCACGTTGACATTTAGCCTGTTTTGGAAAATTACAGCAAGGTTTTTGATGATATACCTCATGGTCTACCTTCGGAGAGGGGTTTCCAACATGTGATTGAGCTTGAGGAGGGAGCCAAACCCGTCATCACTACGCCCTACCGTCATCCAAGAGCATACAAGGAGGAGATAGAGAAAATGATCAAGGAGTTGCTTGACATGGGACATAGTCATCCAAGCTCTAGCTCTTTTGCTTCTTCAGTGGTATTGGTCAAGAAAAATGACGGTATGTTGAGGATGGGCATTGATTATAGAGCACTCAACAAGAGGACAATCAAAAATCGCTATCCCATTCCCAGGATCGATGAGCTTCATGGTGCAGTATATTTCTCCAAGATTTGCTTGCATTTAGGGTATCATCAAATAAGAATGAGGGAGGAGGGTGTGCACAAGACAACTTTTAGGTGTCATTATGGGCACTATGGGTTCTTGGCAGTGTTCCACGGGGACGCATCCCCCCCCGCGCTCCCTACCCCCCCCCAAAACACCAATTTCAATTCTCTCTGAGCCAAACGTTTCAGAGACTTGGGGACGGCTGAGTGACGTCCCCTCGCCATCCCCCCACTGCTATTGGGACATGAGAAACTTTAGGAAAATTTCGTGGACGGCTAGATGACTTCGAGACGTCTCGGGGGCTCTTAGCCGTCCCTCGAGCGTCTTGGAGACGCCTAGGCGTCCCCCATTGAAACATCAAAAAAAATTTCTTTTGATTTTCTTGATATTTGAGCCTGGGGCCGAACCCTAAAGGCTTATGAGACCCATCCAAAAGCCTCTAAACTAAATAAAACACTCTCATTCATTTTTTTGCTCATATGCATTTGATGTTTTGCAACAACTAGGTGAAGAGGAAAATCAATGAGAAGAGTGAGTGAAAGAGTGAGTTTGAGGTGCTGCAAGTGCAAGAGGGGTGAGAAGGAGAAAGAAGAAGAAGAGGAGGAGCAGTCTACTGAAAGATTTTTCAAGCACAAGGTAGGTTTTTATGACTGTTTTTTGAAGTTTTTTCAATTTTTTTTTGTTTTTTGTTTTCCAAGTTATTAAATTCATTTTGAAAATGTAGTTTGATGTTGAATCTTACAATGGGCATTGAAATGAACACATGAATATGCATTTGCAGCCATGTCTATGAAATTATGATTAAAAAATTAATCATAATTTCATATACATGGCTGCAAATGCATATTCATATTTTCATTTCAAGGCTCATTGGTTTTTTTTTTTCATCTTTCCATCAAGATTCATTATGAAATTTTAAAATTTTATTTTAACATTTGTTAAACTAGTCTGAAAGTAGGCACTTACAGAATTTATTTGTTTATTACAGTGTCACAATGAGCTCTAATGACACGAGTGAGGATGAGGTTCATTCACATAGTAATACTGATCCTGAATATGCTCATGAGGCTGAGGGGGGTGACCATGGGGTTGAGCGTGAAGCCCAAACTAGTTCCATGGCAAGTGAAGCAAGTACTTTAGAGTGCCCTTCTGTAGTATTGGCAAAGTATGCCAAGGGTCCTTTTGATCGCAAATCTCCTCTCAAACAATTTGCAACAAAATACTAAGTAGGCAAGGGGCAACATTTGGTGGCACAAGGAGGTGGAAGTGCAAATTTTGTGGTGAGGAGTGGTTTGGGAGCATCACTGGAGTTAATCCACACCTTCTTTCTTTAGAGGAAAAGGTGTGGAGATATGTGAATTTTTTGCAAAACCAAAAAACATCAAATACAAAGTTGAAATAAATAAGTTATGGGGTGTTCTTGATGATACTCTGGCTGCACCTGTGCTTACTACGTTGCTTCACAGGACACATCTTTAGCATAGCGAGCCATAGAGATTTGGCCATACTTTGCAGACGAGAGTAGGAGGGACACCAGTTTCTTCTTCTAGCGCTTATGTAGGAGAGGGGAGGGGGAAACGGAAATTTAATGCACAGGTCAAGGATGACATAGATGATGCCATACGCAAGTTCTTCTTTGGCAATGGCATCCCATTTCATGTTGCTCGATCTCCTTATTATAAGGAGATGATATCGGTGGTGGCAAGGGGAGGACCATTATATGTGCCATCAGGTGAGACGAAATTGAGGACCGCGATCTTGGATAAGAACTATTCCAAGAACAATTTGTTGATGGAGAAGATGGAGAGTTGGGTTAAGACAGGATGCTGCATAGTCGTGGATGGGTGGACGGACATTAGCCATTGTCCACTCATTAACATCATGGTTACATGTACTGAGGGCCCATATTTTGTTAAGGGAGTTGATTGTTCAGGGCATCGCAAAGATGCTGATTTTTAGTTTGAGGTTCTCAGGGATGCTATTGAGGAGGTTGGGCCACAAAATGTGGTCCAAGTTGTGATAAGTGCCGCACATGTGTGCAAAGCTGCATGGAGACTTGTTGAGGCTGCTTATAGGCATATTTGGTGGACCCCATGAAGTGTGCATTCCATGAATAATGCACTCATGACGCGAGAGATTGACTGCTTATAGACATGGGGAAGATTGATTGGATTAGAGCAGTGGTTAATGACGCGAGAGATGTGCAGATGTTTATCTGCAACCACCACACATCACATGCACTCTTTAGGACCTTCGCTAAGGAGTTCCTGAAACCTATTGATATGAGATTTGCTTCCCGTTTCATTCTCTTTGAGAGAATGATTGAGTTGCAAGAGGCATTGCAACTCATGGTCACGACAATAGATTGGAATAGGTGGGCCCAGTCTAAGACAGAGCGGGGGAGGAGGGTGAAGGATACACTGAAGAGTAATGTGTTCTGGGTGATGCAAAATATATTATTGCCATCAATAAACCAATTTTCCAGGTAATCAGGTATGGGGATGCGGATGCACCTAGCCTTGGAGAGGTGTATGAGCGCATCTATTCTATGCTTGATCAGATGAGGGCTGTTGTGCGAGAGATGGACCCCACATTACCATTCTACCACAAGCACATTCAGCCAATCATTCACAGGAGATGGGAGAAGCTCAAAACTCCCTTGCACATGGCAGCCTATGCACTTAATCCTCAGTGGTACTTGACTAGGCCTAGTAGAGTGACACCAATAGAGGATGCAGAGGTGAAGGCAGGGTTCTTCAGGTGCATTGAGAGGATGTATGCTACTATAGATGCCAACACGATTCACACTGAGTGGACTAAATTGGTCACTCTTAGGGGTTATTCAGATGTGGCCAAGATGGATATGCGAACTATGGCACATGACCCAATTTGTGGTTGACTTGCCATGGATCGGGATTTTTGACTACCACTATAGCCATTTGATTGTTATCTCAGGTTTCTAGTTCTTTAGCTGTTGAGAGGAACTAGTCTACATATAGCTTCATCCACTCTCTTAAGAGGAACAAACTTACCTCTAGGAGAGCAGAGAAGCTTGTGGCTGTACATAGTGCTTTGCGTCTCATTGACCGCAAAACACTTTTGTACAAAGAGAGTCCAGCAGCATGAAGGGATATAGAGCTAGAGAAGCTAGGACAGATTGATGAGGATGCTTTAGTTTCGGCTTCAAATGCAGGGCTGGTTGGTGTTAGTTTGGTAGAGCTTGAGCGTGAGGATTCCAGTAGTTCGAGTGATGAGGAGTTTGGAGATGATTAGAGGCCTCCCTTCACTACATTTTTGCATTTTGTACTTATTTTGATATTAATGTATCATGCTACTCATTGTAATCATCTTTATGATATGATATTATGATGTCACATGTCATATTTTCGATATTCATATAATAGAAATCTCAAATTCGACAATTTCATTTGTCAAATTTTAATTACTTTGTCTTTTAGTAATAGTATTCAAGTATTTAAAATGTTAGTATTTGCAATTTTACTAATTTTCCAAAGTTTAATTTGAAATGTTATTCTTAAACATCTTTTTATAACTAGTTATTCAAGTACCATATGTATATCAGCACTGCCCTGCCGCCATCCCCAAACTTAGACCCCTTGCCCCTCGTCCTTGAGTTGTGTCCCCAATAAGGGATGCATCTCCGTCAGGAAACTTCGTGGAACACTGGTTCTTGGTCATGCCATTTGGGTTAACCATTGGCCCCACTACATTTGAGTCATGTATGAACTAGGTATTTATTTTACAATTGAGGAAGTTTGTTTTGGTATTCTTTGATGACATCTTGATCTATAGTAGGACTTGGGAGGATCACTTGAAGCACATAGATGAGGTACTTGGCATACTTGAGCAGCATTCATTCCATGCCAAGATGTCAAAATGTGAGTTTGGATTGACTGAAATTCAATATTTGGGGCATAAGATTAGTGCCCAAGGGGTTAGTGTTGATGAAGAAAAGATAAAAGCAATACAAGATTGGCCAAGACCAAGGAACTTGTCACAGCTAAGAGGTTTTGTGGGATTGTGCAGCTACTATAGGAGGTTTGTAAAGGGGTTTTCACAACTTGCAGCCCCCTTGACCAATCTAACGAAGAAAGGAGCTTTCTCTTGGGATCCCACATCGCAACGAGCTTTCGATAAGCTCAAGGAGGTAATGAGTTCATGTCTTGTCTTGGCTATTCTAGATTTCTCACTCCTTTTGTGTTAGAGTGCAATGCTTCAGGAGAAGGGATTGGAGCAGCTTGGATGCAAATTAGGCACCCTATAGCATATGAGAGTAGGAAGCTTAAGGATGCATAAAAACTTTCTCCATTTATGACAAAGAGATGTTGGCAATCATGCATGCTCTTGCTAAATTCAGCAGTACCTAGTTTGTCGGAAATGTGTGGTGAAAACAAATCATAATAGCTTCAAGTTCTTCCTCAATCAACGTGACTTGAACGATAGACAACAAAAGTGGGTAAGAAAACTTCAAGCTTATGATTTTGATATTGAATATGTGAAAGGGAAGAATAATATGGTGGCTGATGCATTCTTGAGGAAGCATTATTTCTGTTCTATATCTGATATATCTGCTGATTGGAAGGCTGCCATATTAGCCGAGTATGCCAAAGATTCTTTCTCCATTGATATTTTAGAAGGAAAGGTGCTTGATGATAAGTTCAAGGTTATTGAAGATCTCATCCTCTACAAAGGCCGTGTGTATATTGTGCCCAAATTGAAGGTCAAGGAAAGGATTTTGAAGGCATGTCATGATACTCCACTTGCTGGTCACCTAGGTTTCTACAAGAGATACAAGCAAGGGAGTGTTTCTCATGGAAGGGATTGAAGAATGATGGTTTGCAGCATGTTGGAGAGTGTGTGGTATGCCAACAAAACAAGTCTGAGCATGTCTTTCAAGCAGGTTTGTTGCAGCCCCTACCCATTCCAAATCAGAAATGGGAGAGCATCTCCATGGATTTCATCATGGGGCTGCCTAAGGTACAAGGTAAGAATTGTATTTATGTGGTGGTCGATAGGCTTACAAAGTATGCTCATTTTCATGCCATTACTTCAGAATTTAAGGCTCCACAAGTGGCTGATATGTTCTTTAAGGAAATATTTAAACTTCATGGATTGCCCAAGAACATTGTGAGGGACAAGGACATCAGATTCATCAGTTTGTTTTGGCAAGAACTCTTTCGTTTGACTCACACCGAATTGACCCCGATACTAGCTATCACCCTCAGATAGATGGGCAAATGAAAATCGTGAATAAATGGATAGAGGGCTACCTAAGGAACTATGTCATGGGGCAGCAAACAGCATAAATAAAATGGTTGCATTTGGGGGAGTTTTGCTACAACACCACACATCATATGTCAATTGGTATGTCACCCTTCAAAGCTCTTTATGGTTATGATGCCACTTCATTGATGAATTTACTTCTTATTGACAGTAGAGTCCCTCGAGCTAAGCATGTTGTACAAGAGAGTATGGATATCTTGCGTTCTCTTAGGGAAAATTTGCAACAAGCTCAAAATCAACATAAAATGTATGCAGACAAACATCAGACAGAGAGAGTTTTTGAGGTTGAGGACATGGTTTATCTGAGATTGCAGCCTTATAGACAATCTTCTCTCAAGGGGAATGGTGCGAAGAAGCTGAAACCAAGATTCTATGGTCCCTATAGGGTTTTGAGGAAGATTGGGGAGGTTGCTTATGAGCTTGAGTTACCACAAGGTAGCAAAACCCGTAACATCTTCCATGTATCATGCTTGAAAAAGGCACTTGGACAGCAGATTACACCCTCATTGGAGTTGCCTCCTCTTGATGATGAGGGCAAGTTGATACTTGAGCTCGAGATAGTATTGGATGTGAGGGAGAAACGGTTGAAAAACAAAGTTATTCCGGAGTACCTTGTGAAATGGAAGAACCTTTCGATGGATGATGCAACATGGGAGGGTGTTGAAATCTTTAATCACCCAAATCTGAAGTTGCTTGGGGGCAAGCAACATCCAGGTTGGGAGGACTGTCATGTCCCCGTCTCATAAGTCGGCCAAGGATCCTTCAATGGGAAAAAGGTGTTTCTTAACACAACAAATATAATATTATATTATAATATATATTTAAATTTAGTTTATTAATTAAAAAATTATTTAAATTCGTTTTTGTTTCTGTTTTAAGCCGACCTACTTAGGAAGGCGATTCGCCTTGTTTGAACGACCTCATTTGAGGAAGGCGGAGATCTTCATATTTATACTAGTTCTATCGCCTTTGGAAAGCATTGTGAATTTTGGAATCTGCTTCCATGCAAACTGGCTAAGGATGTAGCCCCTCACTAGTTGCATGCAGGTCTGGACGTCCCTCTGACCTGTGCAATTCTTTTTACTGTATTTTGCCTTCATTGAGTTATATTCATTGGCTCAGCATCTTTCCAGGTTTCTGAGTGTGTTCGCTACAGCTGCAGGTCTTCTGAGGGGTGAGCAGTTGCCACAATATTGTGGCCGAGCTCCCGCTCTGGCCACAAACCAACGTTTTCACCCCAATCTGGTTGAAGACTGTTCTGAACTTCAACAAATTCATTGTTATAAGGTTCTGAGACTCATCCTTGGAAGCGCACGAGCATTCTGCCAAAATGCTATATCCAATCAGGCTCCATTCATGGTGAACCTTGCACTTACATGATTATCTCCAACGGTAGTTGTCATCACTTCTGGGTGACGATTCTATCGGGGACAGGAAATCTGGGTGCCTTGAGTACTCCTGTCTGGCCAGCGATTGTGTCTAAGGGTAGATATTGTGGCTCAAACCAGTAAAGATCCTGGAACTGACTATCAATTGCCTTTCTGCTGTTCTATGCCATCAAACTATATCATCTAGTTCTCAGTTCCAGATTGTATCAGAAATTCTGTATCTCTGATCATCATAATTCAAAGTAAAGGTCAATTACTTTCTGTGCATTGTTCAGTTTCTGCTTCAGTTTGGAGTTATTTATTTTTACTGTTTCTGGGCAAATACATTTAAATCACTTCTGGGTGAATGTCATATTAAGTTTCTGGTTGAGAAGCATTTTATTTTGTATGCCTGAGCTAGCACCTTACATAACCAGCTTCCACTTGGTGACCATGATTTTTTCTGTTTGGTTCTTTAGCCATTTTCTCTTCTTTTTTGTAGTCTTTGGTATCCCTTCTAGAGATAGACAATTTCATCTCTTTAGAATTTTCTGTCATGGATTTTGCTTGATTTTATTGTCTTATTGATTTTACGGTTTTTACCTGGAGATTTGAGTCTGGCTGATCAAGGTGGCAACATGGATCTTATGGTCAGCATCAACTTTGGATGGAATATTCTAATTAGAAACACCTACCTAAGCATCCTTGTCATGTTGATTGTGAAGCAGACTGATGATAACTTCTAAATACTTCTCATTCATAACTGACTTGAATGAAGGTTCACACATGGGAGAGCAATTGTTGCATATTCGCCACTGATTCCTTAATTCTCTATGGCTTGTACACATCCATACATACATGTCTTATGGTAGAATGTGGCAGAGCAGATCAGAGAGTGGTTTGTTTGCCATCAGCTTTTCACAAATCATATTCCAGAGCAATCAACACCATCCCCTCTGCTCCTAGTGGAGCTATTAGTTTACAACATGACATCACACACTGTCAACTCCTAAGTTCAACGAGTTCACTTAAACCTTGAGGCACATCTCTACAATATCATAAGAAATTTCAAAATATTCTATGGCACATGCAGAACATTCTGTCTTCATGTACTTATCTCTTGCACAGAATTGATGTGCTTTCCAGTCTCTGTTTTTGTGTGGTATTTTGCTTGTCATTATTCACAGTTCAGTCTTGTAATATTATTCTTCCTCCTTTCTAGGTTGATCTCTATACCTGGACTTTACATTAATCAATTTCCAATATTGTCTTTAGTCATAGGACCCTTATTAAAAACACAGTCGAGATGATATTTATGCGTGGTTAATTCAAATAACTTTCTTTCTGCTTAACCTCTGAGCAGCAAGTTGAACTTAAAAGTTTTCAAAATAGAAAGTTCCATGCAGATTTCTGATGGTTTATTGTTCATTCAATCTATCTGTGATCACATTGCTACAGATTCGTAAGTTTCCTCTTTGCCATCTCAAAGTGTGATTCTTAATAGTTGCAAATCTAGATAGAGCACCTTGCCCATTGATAGAACAGGATTTGAAGACATTTCCTTCTTCAGGAAGTAGGGTCTAAGGGAGATTTCATATTTAGGGTCTAACGGGGACTCAATTTTGTTCATCATTTGTTAGTCCTTGTGCAGTTCTCCTTAATCCATAGACAAATAAAAAAAATTCTAGTTCATTTTGGTTAGTGGGGGCATCAAACACCTTGCAGTTACTGTATTAATTTGTACAGGCATAGTCAACCACTCAGATTCCATTTCAACGCTAATGACATTTTAAGGTCAATCTGGATTGGTAGGTCCTCTACTTTTGATTGAACTTTTGGTTGGTTATGTTAGAGAAGCTTCCTCTTGCGCTCTTGGTGCAAGGGTTATTGTTTGCCTACGGAATGTAATTCTAACCTTATGTACTACTGGCAAACTTGTAATGTGCAGAACATAGGATAAAACAGTAAACTGAAAGATATCATAGTTGAATGCCAGAAACTTTATTCATTCTCAGAAATATCATGTACAAGAGAGTATCACAGTGCTTACAATATAACCATCGCACCAAAAACTCATAATCCTCCTTCCCCGACTATCCCAACAGACTACATATAACGTTCGGCGGTGGTTAGATAACCAACCGACACGACGCTTCATAACAACATCAACATTAACATTAATCTGAACATGCTTTCCCGAAAGTACATGACATTATTATTCTTTACTAATCTATAGTTTTATTAACCATTGGCCGACTACGACCAAGGCCGACTACGACTGACAACAAAGTAAAATATGCTACTAACATCATCCCCCCAAGAAAAGAAGTCGTCTTCCAGACGACATACATACAGCCAGACAAGATCAATGAGAAGTAGGGGGAAGGGAGTGCGTCCCTGGATGCACCGAGGACGTCGGAGTAGTAGAAGAGTGCTCCGCTCGCAGTCGCCTCACCTCCTCTGTACGTGTGCGAAGCTGCCGATCTGCCAGTATCTCCCTCTCCCTAGCCGCCTTTTCCATCCGGGCTGCCTCCATCAGTTGGCTTTTTGCCTTCTCCGCTTCTGCACTCTTGGCCGCCAAATCAACCTCTTTTGCAGCCAACTGATCTTCCAATGTTTTCACTTGCTGCTCCCATGCTGCCTCTTTCTGTTGTGCTTCCTCCTCCAAGGCTGCCACCCGAGGCTCCAAGACCTCCAATTGAGCTCCCCTCTCACTGGCAAGCCGAGTTTGTTCGGCCAAGTCATTTTGGATGCTCTTTATGGTAGCAGTGGACTCGTCCTTAACCCTTTGCAAGAGTCTATAGGCGTCCACTCTTCGTTAGACCGCTACCTCTGTGGAAAATATTTGGCGCTTCATGAGGATAAAGACATCCCGAAAGGCAAGCTCTATGTAATATAAGCTCTCCAAAACCCCGGCGTCCCGCCCTACTAGTCTCGGTGGTCGACCCTGCCAGACTCTCATCATAGCAGGAGTCTCTCCTGCTGGCCACCCCTCGCCAAATATCCGTGCGAACTCAACCTCACACCCCATCTGTACAAATCCTCGGATGCGGTGAACTTCCTGGCCCACTAGAGGAGATCGGCCAATCCTGAGGTCTCTAGAAACCTGTCCCACTCGGATCATCAACCTGCCCATATGCTCGAGCACCTGTACATATCGTTGCACCGTGCCTACTGGGTCTGATGGGTCTGGCTGTGACATTTCCACGACAAATCCCTCCGTGGAGTCACCCTCCTCGTTCTCCCCCTCGTCGGGAGGTGTACAAGGTTCTATCTCCTCCTGGGGCGGTTCCCCGACTACCGGCTGAGGCTCATGAATGGCTGTCTCTGGTGCCTCTGCTATGCTAGCCTCCGGGTGTGCAAGTGTATCCTCGCCAAGTCTGGCCGTCTCACTCTGCTGGGTGTGAACGACTGGCCCTTCCTCATCCCCTTGTCCCTCCGAGGGACTCTTCTCCCGCTGGTCAGGCTGCTAGGCCACGTCCAAAGTGAGGCCTACCGATCCCAACCAGCTATCAATTTGTGCTACCCTAGGTGCTCTTGGGGCTGGAGTAGTATCCTCAGTGGCCTCCGTCATTCCCCCAGTTCCTGCTGCTGAGGTTGCCACTCCTGTCGCTGCCGATGCTGGTGGTGGTGTAAGGGAACAGACTGTTGGCAATATCTCGAGCGAGGCAGTGGACCCTGTCGATACAGTGACTGCCCCCTGTGATGTCGTGGTGGCAAGAGGTGCCCACCCTGGCGATGCACCTGGTAGTGAAGCAGCTACCCTCAACATTCGCCCGGATCCAACTGGCGCAGCAGGGAGAGTGAATGTCACGGAGTGTGTGCTCTTCCTGGCTGGCGGTGCGGGAAGAGTAAATCCTGTCGGCTGCAACACTGGTATGTCGATCTCGCTGGCTTCCTGACCCCCGATGGCGACGGACACCGCCTCATCGGCCGGTGGACTAGACTCCGAGGGCGAGGAAGATAAATCAATGGGCTCCTCCCTGTCTGATGCGTCACTCTGCTCCGAGGTCTCCTCTGTTGATGTTTCCTCTTCCACCGACGCCTCCTTTCGCTTCCTCTTCTTTCCCGAAGCCGTGCCCTCGCCGGCTTGCTTCACTTCCAGTTCCGACCAGTAGAATACTGTTGGCAATCCAGGATCCAGGTGAGTAAGTGGCTGCAGTCGACCCCAATTTCCCTCAGGCACCTGTGTGTGAACGGCATCGAGGAAGAGGGCTATCGCATGCTGAGTCATGTAGAAGGCCTTGTGCCTCTGTGCTAAGAAATCCCTCATTCACTCTGTAAGTAACCTCGCCCAGTTGTACACTCGGCCAACGCGGAGTCCGACCATGTAATCGACCATCCATATAGCAATGTCCGACGCTCGGCTGGCACCTGTGAGTCGGTATTTCATTAGGTCAAGCAAGCACTTCCATTCCGCCGTTGCCAAGTAGTTTTTCCGGAGACCTCGATTGCCAGCACTCCATATGGTATTCTGTTCTTCCGCTGTCAAATCACTTCGACACACTTGTTTGACCAACAATTCCTTGTGCTCCTGTGTCATCCTCTTGGGTTTGTTAACCCCTATTCCTGAAGCTGGGACGCCAAACACCCGCTCGAAGTCCTGCGGCCAAAATGAAATGGTCACTCGGCAACCTCTGTAATCAATTACTGACTTGTGCATATGTCTGCAATAGTTATCCACCATCGCCTTCAGCCAAGGCTCGAACTCCCGAGAATTGAAGAAGGGCACTAACACCGCTTTGTCTACCTGAGCGTGCCGAAGCGCAACCTTCAGGGAGTGGTCGTCAGGAGTGCTTCGCCACCACTGTTTGCACTCGTTGCCAGTTAGGTTCTCCCATGTCATCGTGTCATTATCAGCGTCCATTCTCTTCCTTTTTCTAGCCGAGGCTACCTGTGGCTTGTGCTGCATCGCCTTTTTGCCCTTGTCCATCTTTCTATCAATTCGGCGATTTCAGCCGATTTTATAAATCCCGAGACAGTTGTGGAAACTGTCGAAACTATCAAAACTGCCGAAATGATGAAAACTGCCGAATTGATGAAAACTGCCGAATTGATGAAAACTGCTGAGATTTGGTAAAGGATGAAAATGTCGTACGCCCTGGAAGAATGATTGAAACGGCTGAAACTGGAAAGGCCGTACGCCCTACAGAATCTGTACTTGAGAACTTGGCGAATGTGGTAAAGTCCGTACGACTTGAAAGGTTGGTGAATGCCGTACGCCTTGAGGTATTTCGCCGAATTTGTCTGATGTGTTGATGTCGTACTCTGTGCAGAGGATGAAAACGTCGTATACTGTGAGGACTTGTGACAGCCGTACGACCTGGAAGTCTTCTGAGTGAAAAAGCCATACAATTCTAGAAGCTTGAGATTGACAAGGCCGTACGATGACAGAAGCTTGAGATTGACAAGGCCGTATGATGACAGAAGCTTGAGATTTCCAAGGCCGTACGATGACAGAAGCTTGAGATTGCCAAGGCCGTACGATGTGGATTCCTACTAAGTGGAAGAGCCGTACGACCCTAGAATGCCGTACGATTTTAAAAAACAACTCACTGAGGGTGCCGTACGGTTTCAAGACATAGTTCAGTTGGATTGAGTGCCGTACGATTTGAAGGTCTTCTAGCTGTCGTACGGTTTGAAACGCCTATGGATGTCGTACGATTTGAAACTCCTCTGAATTCTGTATGCTTTGAGGTTCCTTTGAATTCCGTACGATTTGAGACTCCTCTGAATTCCGTACGATTTCAGGCTCTTCTAAATTCTGTACGATTTGAAGACTTAGTAATTGGTGAAAGCGCCGTATGATTTCCTTCTTTGTGCTTGACTTGCTGGGTGTGTACGGATACCTGTGTTCTCTTCTCCCGTCGTGATTTCTGTTTATTTTGCCCTTTCTCCAATATATCCTTGGTCGTACGATTTCTTCCTTGGTTGAGTTTTGTCGACTTTTTATTTTAATATTTCGCCATACTTTATTCCCTTCGGCAGTTTTTTTCCCTTGGCCGTACGATTTGTTAAATAGTCAAGGCGTTTATTTTAATTCGCCTCACTTTATTTAATTTGAGCACTTTAATACTTTTTTTCTTAATGGCCGACTTATTTAATTTATTATTTAATTTTTTCTCCCTTCTTTTGCTTTCTTTTCTGACTTCTTTTACGTTTCTTTTATTTTTTTCCTCTTTTCTCTTTTCTTCCCATTCGCCTTGTTCTTCCTTACTCTGTTATTTTCTTTTATTTTCATAGCTTTTTCCTATCTATTTTTATTTTTTCCAACTTCCGTTCATTTTCTCTCTCCTCCGTTCTCTCTTCTTTTCTTATTTTTTCCGACTTCTGTTCATTTTCTCTCTCCTCCTTTCTTCTTTTCTTTTTATTCCTCTAGCTTCATTGTGTGTCCGAACTTTTAATTTTGAGGTGTAATACCATTTACATGTGTGTGGTGGCCTTTTATAACATTCTTCCTCGCAACACGTTCCTATATATTCTATATCAAACCATTTATCCAGTAAAGGGGCAGGACCAATACCTCGAAAACTTCCGTCGATGTACCGTCCGCCGTACTGTTGATACCACGTAACATCGTCGCCTTGTACTGTTGGTGGTCCCGCCAGGTTAGGAATTATTTTCCAGAGTCCATCTTGAGTTGCGATCTTCCTAACCCTTGGTATTTTTCTTCTTTCTCGACGCATTTGTTTCAGAAGGTCTTCTGTATACCCGTCCACCATTGACACAAACGTATCTTCTGTCTTCAACACTGTCTTTAAGCAAGGGGCCTTCTTCTCGAAGTAAGCATCCCATTGCTCATCAGTCCATTCCTCCTCGTCATCAGTTTGGGACTCATCTTGTTCTTCTGCCTGTTTCTCCTTTTCCGCTTGGGCTTCCGTGTCCAAGTCCTTGGCTATATATCCCCGTCTTACTCCTTCATAAGGGGCTACATAGTGCCAATGCCCCCCCATTGGATGCCAAAGAGCAGGGGTCCCGAACACTGCATTGGTTAAGTGCTTGTGTATCCGTGGTACTGCAATTCCTTCCACTCGCTTCTCTGCCAACCTTTCTTCAACTATTTGATCTCGCCCTGATTCCGCCCAGACATCGTCTGCTACATATCCGGGACCTCCTAGTCCCCAGTCTTGTTTTCTCGGGCCTTCACATTGCACAGGCCAATCTTCCTTTGTTGCATAGCCCAACATGTTGATGGCGATAGTATTATTCTCTTTTCTCTCCTGATATGGCTTTAGCTTCGATCCGTTGATTGCCTTCGATATCAGTGACCCATCGAGATTTTCTAACTTTATAGAACCATTGTCACCTACTTCCCGTATTCGGAACGGTCCCAACCAACAAACTTTAAACTTCCCCGGTTTGATCTCGTTACGGCCGTTATATTTCAGAACTAACTGTCCCGGTCAGAAATTCATTCGTCGGAGATACTTGTCGTGCCAATATTTCCGTCGCCGTTGCATGTTCTCCGTCGCCCATTGTGCCATCACTCTTCGTTCGTCTAGCTTAGTCAGTTGGTATAGTCTTTCCTTTAAACTTTCAGTATCGCCCAACCGATTCTCCATGGCTATCCTCAGACTTGGTACCATGTACTCCATCGGCATCACCGCCTCCTGGCCGTACATTATTTGGAAAGGCGTGTGGCCCGTTGTTACCTTGTACGTTGTACGATATGCCCATAGGACGGCTGGTAACCTTTCTTCCCAATCAGCTTTTTCCACGCCACATGATTTGTGAATCACTGATACAAGCACCTCTTTTGTAGACTCTGCCTGGCCATTAGCTCGCGGGTAGTATGGGCTTGACAAGTTGTGAAAAATTCGGAACTCTGTCGTCATCAACTTGATAACATGATTAACGAAATGTCCTCCACGATCACTCGTGATCCGAATGGGGATGCCGTACCGTGTTACTATTTGCTCATAGATGAATCTTGCCGTACTTTGTGCTGTATTGTCTGGCAACGCTCGAGCTTCCGCCCACTTCGTCAGATATTCTGTAGCGACCACAATATATCGGCATCGATGCAAGTGACTCAGCTTCAACGGTCCGATGAAGTTCAACCCCCATCGTTTGAACAATTCCTGTGGCTGTGAGGGATGCAGTGGCATGAAATCCCGCTTCAATGGTTTTCCGACCCTCTGGCAAGTGTCGCAGCCTAACACCCACTCCTTAGCATCAGTGTGCATCGTCGGCCACCATAGACCTGCCAAGAGGATTTTCCTCGTTGTCGCATCTGGTCCCATATGGCCGCCAGCCAGTCCTTCATGTGCCTCCTTTAGTACGCCAGGTTTTCTTCTTCGACGACACATCTTCGGAGGATCTGGTCAGGTCCCATCTTGTAGAGTAACCCATTGATCAACTGGAATGTCTTACTTTTCAGTACGAGCTTCCTTCTTTCGGCTGGTGGCATTTCCTTCGGAAACGTGGATGTGGATAGATATTCCCCAATTTTCTCGTACCATGATGGCATATTGCAATCTGGAATAAATGTGCATCCGAAAAGTCGTCCTTCACCCCTCCCTCAGCAGGTTCGGCCGACCGGATTTTGGATAATTGATCGGCGATAACATGACTTTCTCGGCCGTACGATGATGGTGAACGTAAATTCTTGCAACAAAAGTAACCATTTACTCACCCGTCCTTGGATAATCGGCTTGTTTACCAGGTACATCAAAGCTTGGTGATCCACATAGAAAGTGAACGGCGTGGCTAGGAGGTAATGCCTGAACTTCTGTATGGAATAAACCATTCCTAGTGCCTCACGCTCGGTCGTACTGTAATTCCTTTCTGCCTTTGAAAGTAGCCGGTTGGCAAAAAATACTGGGTGATCCAACCCGTGTGCTCCCACTTGTGCTAGGGTTGCTCCGATGGCAAAATTAGAAGCATCTACATGTACGTGGAACTCCTTATCCCAGTCCGGATACATTAATATGGGTGAGCTGATCAATCGATCCTTCAGTTCCCGGAATGCCTTCTCTTGCTCTTCGGCCCATGTAAATGGTTGGCCTTTCCTCGTCAGTAGGTCGAGAGGGTACGACACTTGGGCAAAATTTTTAATGAATCTCCGATAGTATCCCACATGCTCGAGGAAGGACTTTACACCAGTGACGTTCTTCGGAGCCTCCATCTGTACGATGACTCGTACCTTGTCGGGATCCGTTTTCAACCCGGCTTTGCACTTAATGTGTCCGAGCAACTTCCCTTGCGGCACCGTGAATCTGCATTTCTTCGGATTCAAGGCAAGGCGGGCTGCTCTACACCGTTCCATGCACTCGCCTAAGGCTTTCAAATGTTTTTCCTTATCACTATAGATTGACCAGTCGTCAAGGAAGGCTTTGAAATTACCTACCGACATTTTATCAAAGATGTGTAGTATTATCCTCTGGAATGTAGCTGGTGCGTTGCATAATCCAAACGGCATTCGGTTGTATGCATACACTCCGTCCTCGACGACGAACGTGGTTTTTAATTTGTCCTCCTTCGCGATACTTATCTGATTGTAACCCGAGAAGCCGTCTAGAAAGGAATACATTTCATTCCCGACCACTTCTTCCAGAATTGAGTCGGTGAAGGGAATGGGAAATGGATCCTTTATGGTTATTGCATTCAGACTACGGAAGTCAACACAGATTCTAATTTGCTCCTTCTCTTTCTTCAATGATATGACGATCGGCGATACCCACTCGCTGACTTCCACCTTCAAAATGATGCCGGCCTCCAGCATCTTCTCAATCTCCTCCTGTACTTTAGCGGCATAATTTTTGTTCATTCTGTACGGTCGCTTTCGTACGGGCTGGGCTCCTGGTACGAGGGGAATCCTGTGTACGCATAACTCTGGTGGTATGCCTTTTAAATCTTTGTACGTCCAGGCGAAAGCATCTTTGTATTCCATGAAGATTCTAAACGCTGCCGCTTTCAGGACAGGGTCCCAGTCATCACCCACAAAAATCTCCTTAGGTTTGGCTGATTCCCCAAGGTTTACCTTTTTCAGCGTTGGTTCCTCGTACCTCATGATTTTGTCCTGCTCAAACTTGTGGGCTGGCGTCACATCCAATTCTGCCATACCTTCTTTATATTCTCCGTACTCAGGTGAGAATGTTTCACTGGTCGAACCGTTCTCTTCTTCTGCTTCCCCCTCCTTGACCTGCAGCATGTGGAAATCCGGGTGGAAGACTTCATAATCCTCCATCTGCCAGTGAAACAATCCGCTCAGTGAACTGGTCTCATCTTCCGAGCAACTTCCAATCTCCAACACCCCTTCTTCATCTGGTTCCATTAACTTTCTCTCATCATCGTCTGAGTCTCCTCCGGATTCAGATGCCGAAGATGCTAGGTCCTCACTGACGGCCTGGTTCTTCAGATCAATGGTGTATTTCCTCCCCCGATTTTCTATTGAGAATGTATTCCGCTTCCAGTTGTGGGTTGCCTTGGCGGCAATCAACCATCCTCGTCCCAAGAGTGCATTGTACGCCTTTTTCTCCATTGGGATGACTACAAAGTTTAGCAAAAACAGCTGTGTGCCGATCAGGACCTTCTGCTCCATAAGTGTACCCAGTGGTCTGATGCCGTGTTGATCTGCTCCCACAAGGTGGAATGTCGGAGGCCAAAGAGTAGGCTTACCCAGACACTTCCAGGTCTCTTCTGGCAGTACGTTTACTCCTGAACCACCATCGACGATAGTGTTAGATAATTTCATGCCCAAGATTTCCATCTCGACGACGGCTGGTTTCCTCCCGATGCTTACTGTGAGTAGCATTGGGTCTGCAGTCTCGGCTACCACTTCTGGCGTACGTTCTGGTGAACCCTTCGGAAGATTTTCTTCAATAACATTTGTAAGCGCTACTTTGAGATAAGGCATCGTTTGCAAGAGATCAGTTACCTTAATGGGTACGGTTGTATGAAGCACCTGCCGTACGATATTCTTCTCCGACTCCGACTGTAGCAACGTACTGGTAGCTTTAGAGTTCTTGCCTTCATTCGCCATTGCCTCTTCTACTTTCGTCTTGGCTTCCTGAAATCTTTCTTTCTCCGTACGAGGGTCTGGATAATTTGCCCTTTTTGACTGCGCTCTCGTAATCGCCAAGACTTCTTCGTCGGCTACTTCCAGCATATTGATCCTTTCTGCTTCGGACAGTCGGTGTCTTCATGATCACCCGGTCCACACCACTTGCACAGTTTTCCCCCGTTCCCCTGGCCGCTCTGACAATCCCTCACAAAGTGACCCCATTCATTACAGTTCCGGCACTGAATCATCGGTCGTCCTTTGCTATCGTACTGAATTTTGCTTCTTGGCGTATTTCTCCGACTGTTGCGGTAGCCTCCAAGGGATGCATTGTTGTTCTGTGGCTTTGGTGGCGTGGTTGGAGGGGTTGACTGTTCGCCTTGAGTGAAGAATACTTGCGAACTTTTGGTTCTTAAGTTGTATGGGCACTCCTTGACGGAGTGTCCCATAACCTGGCAGATGTCACATAATAACTTTTTTGGGAAACTTGCCTTTATGTGACCTTCTGTTTTACAGTCCGTACACCATAATTCATTGGCCTCTTTAGATCCTTCCCTGTCGGTCTTTAGTTCTTTCATTATCCGCATCATATCCCGCCGAAGGGCTTGTACGGTTGCCGATTCACCGTCACTTTCCTCGGCACTCTCGTCGTCATCCCTCTTCTTCCCCTTCGAGGAAGTCCTATTTTCACTTTCAATATCCATCGCCCGATTGTATGCTTCGGTGTACGAGGATGGCGGTACTACTTTCATTTTTCGCCGAAGTGAGGGAATCAGTCCTTCAATGAACCATCTTTTCTTTAAACCGTCTGCCGGCTGTGCCTCTAGCTTTCCTATCAAGTCTTTCAACCTCCTGTTGTAGGTTCGTACGTTCTCGTGCTTTCCTTGTTTAGTATGATATATTTCTGTGACGATCTCACTATCGTCCCGTAGGAGTTTGAACTCCGCTTCAAAATTTTGCTTCAGGACCCTCCATGTGGCTCTCTGCGCTTGGTCCAATTCCGAGTACCAATCAATGGCATTGTCTCTGAGTGTTGCTGGAAATGCCTTCAGCCACTGGTCGGGGTCATCCTGCCCGCTGGCTATCTAGATTGTCTCACATGTCTTGCAATGCCGTACGGGATCCTTAGAGCCATTCCCCATGAATTTCGGCAACTTTTGCCGATCCTGATGAGCCATCTTTACTGGTTGACCTCCTTGTGTTTTGGACTCGATTGGACTAGTGGATTCCTCGCTACGTCCTTGTGCGTCACTTGCACTCTTGGCCACGTACGAGTCACTCCCACGTCCTCCGTCAGCGTCCTCAACACCGTGGGTCTCCTCCGGATCTCTCCGATGCTCTCTCTACCCTGGGGTCTTAAGCTCTGGTCTTCCCCTCCTTAACTCGTCGTCGTCGTCCGAGAGGGACAACTCTCGAAATCGTCTGATGCTACTAGTCAAATCATCTTCATAGAGGTTATATTTTCCTGTGTGTGGAGTGCTGAAGGGGTCTTCGTCCCTTCCTTCTATCAAACTGTGGTGCGTTCGTTCAATGGATTTAAAAGCAATCTCAACTGAAAGCATCCATGCAATTTTTACTTTGGTTTTTCCATTGCATGTCACTCACATAGTCGCCATTGGGCATTTCCTACCTTTTTACCATGCATACATTCTTTCCTTGTGGATGTAAACTGTTCTATCCTTTTTGATATCCACACTTTCTTTTCTTTAGCATGCAAGCATTTTGCAACCAGTCCATGAAAATTTAAATGTTTTAGCAAATAATTTCTCTCTGCATGCAAGCTTTTCAAACTACTCTGTTTTTTCTCCTTCATTCTTCAAACTCATGCCAGCTAATGTTTTTCATTTTTTGCAATATTTCTTCAAGTTGAAACTTGGCTGAGATTCAAATGCCAATTCTACCTTGTTTTCTTATGCACTTTGTCTTGCATGTTTTCTCGTCCCCTCTTATCCTTTTTAAGTTTTTCGGATACATTTTCTCATTTTTGAAGTGATTTGAATTAATTTGCTTTCTTTTGCCTCCAAATCAACTTTTTAGATATCTAACACCTCTCTTTTTGCATTTTCCTAAGACTTGTTTGCATCTCCAACACTAACTTGTTCTTCACATTCTCAACACTAATTTTTGGAGATTTGACACCACTTTTGTGTCATATTGGTATCATTCACTTCATGCATTAGCACAATGTTCTTAGCATCCTCTATCAAAATATCCTTAAGATTTCATGATTGGTTTTCAAACCCAAACTCCTTTGTATAGTGTTGTACCCAAAACCAAAATTTTTGCTTCATCAAGGCATTTTGTTTAAATGGTCTTAACCTTGCTAAAATGATGTCAAGTACAGTTTTTGGGCAAAATCAAGCATGGAGTTTTGTCAGTAGTTTGTCAGTCAAAGGCATGTTTCATTGATCAGAACCTGAATTAGAGACTCCGAATGGAGCATTTCATGATGGAGGAGCATTTCGCGACAGCATTTCACATTGCACATGGTCATTTTAGTGGTCAAGACGGAGTTTTTAGTGATTAAATTATGAGGATTTCTCAAAGGAAAAACAAGAAAGCACAACTATAGCCTGGGGGCGCCCTTCTAGAAGGAGGTTTGGATCTTGTTGAAAATGCTCATAAATACAGTCAAACTCTTCAGAATTGGTCTGGCTATCCGACGAGTTATCTAGTGAGGCTATCCGAGACTCGTAACTCCAGCAACTGACAACAGAAGTTGAAGATTCCAAAGTATCACATGGCAGAAACTTGTCTTTCTCCAGCAAAAGCGCGCCTGTAGCTTGAGGGGGCTCTTCTAGAAGGAGGTTTGGATTTTGGTTTTTCTGATGATTGGAGCAGTCAATTTCTTCACGACTAGTCTGCTCGTCCAACGAACTATCAAGTGTAGTCGTTCGAGTCCTAGAGCTCCGGCAACCGACATCTGAAGATGAGCTTATAATGGAGATTTCACGTCTTTGAGCTTCTTCATTGCATTTCCAGCGGAACTATAGCTCAGGGGCGCTGGTTAAAATGACCCTTGAAATGGTCAAATTTGCTGACGAGGTCTCCCTGACATCAGTACTACGCTAGTCCAGCTCCGCAACGCACCAAGTTGCCTGTCAATCTGACATTCCGGGTGATCGTGGCAGAGTTTCTACCAACCACGTAATTTCACGGGCGGACTGGCATAAGGTTTTCATTGTATTTCTACAGTCTAGAGGTGCCTAGCCTTTAGGCTTGTCAGATGAGGTCATTCGCTTTCGAAGTCTTCACGGGATTCAAGCTTAATTACTTTATCTATCCAACAAGCCTAGCCATCAGCTTCCAGGATTTGGTAGTCGCTCGTACGTGCGAGGTCTTTGGCGAGGTGTTGAAAAGTGAAGATAACTCGCGAAATGGCTAAGTGTTGGTCGTTTATTCCATCTTGGGATGGGCGCCCTTCTATTTGAGGTCTTAGAAGCAGTTTTCTTGCTTCGTCACCTCTAGAGATGTCTCTTGTAAGTCCTAGCTACGCGTTGAGACAGACAGTGCTCGAATCGGGGCATTCCAGCTCTCGGTATCGAAGGACAAAGTAGGGTACTTGGATGAAAGTTCAACTTTGGTAAAACTGGTGTCAGTGCAACTGTAACTCAGGGGCGCTTTTACTTTTCAGGCCCTTAATGCACTTTTCAGATGCCGTGCGTATATCCGTTGGATGCAGAATGCTTCTAGTCACGCAGTGAACTTGGTTTCCTGTTAGCAGGGTTCGCCGTTCGCCGTCAGCAGCTGTTTGAAGTATCAGATGGCTGTTTAGGAAAATGGTTAAGTTTGGCACCTGTAAATGAATTTAATCAAGGGCGCCTAATTTTTTGAGGTGTGAAATGATGGATTTTACAGTGATGACTCCCAGCAGACATTTCTTCTTTGCTCAGCAGGCTTCGCATTCAATTCATCAGCTCGGTCTCAGCATCATCCGGTCACCCGGAAATCAGTGTCGAAGATGGCCAGTCGTAACTTTGTCGTCAGCTATAAAATAGGAAGTTAATAAAAAGTGCAATATCTTGAGCAAATGGACGCCTATGAGCTCAGATGATGACTTTTTGGAATCAGTGAAGTCTAACGGTGAATCCTAAATCTTCGTTTGAATTGTCAACTGAAGTTAGATAATTTTTAATATTTATTTTGCATTAAATGGCGAATTTCTATAATTGGCGCCTTTGCAAATTGCATAATGAATAGTTTACTATTCAAACTTCGAGTCAGTGGCAGTGAAACTGAAAGGGGTCCAATTAGAAGGCGTCTATTTCAGTCAGGGTTTTTGATCTTGCAATTCATAAGATGGTGCGAATTTTCTTTATTTAAGTAAATTTGCCATCTTCATTTATTATTCACCAAGCTTCAAGAGAAATTCGTATTTTTAAAGAGAATGCATATTTTCAAACAAAATTCGTTTTTCTTCAAGGCAAAGGCGTGTTTTTCAAGAAAAAATCATATTTCTTCAAAGCAAAGACGTATCTTCAAGGCAAATTCGTAATTGTCAAGTAAAGGCCAATTTTAGCAAGCAAAGGCGAATTCTTTATATATTTGCAAAGGCGATTTCTCCAATCACATTCTTTTGCAGGTTAAAAGTTCACATTCATCAGCAAATTTGAAGAACAGGGGCAATTTTAACAAAAGAAAGAGCATACAAAAAACGTCTTTTTCCTCCTTGGTTCTCAGATTTCTCTCAGACTTTGATTTAGATGTTGCTAAAATTAGCAAATTTGATAAGTCTAAACATCTGGATCATTTCTATACAATTTCCTCCAATTAAAATTGTGCATTTGAATTTTTCAGGAATTTTTAACTTCAAAACATTCGTTCTCGAGTTACTAATTTTCTCAACTGAAAACTCTTTGCATGGTCAAGTAGAAGTCAAATTTTCGCATTTCTGACATTCTGGGTTGTCTTAGAATCTTTTTCTGGATAAAACCCATATCTCAGAATTTGTCGTGAAAATTGCTCTCCGATAGGTTATTTTTAGCCTCAGCAGGGTATTTTTAGCTTTCCAGAAAAGTTGTCAGAATATAGCCGTGTTCACAGTCAACAGGCGAGTATTTCAGAATGCAGTTCACACCGACTGAATTCAAAACCAAATTAGTCTTAATTCATGATTTCGTCAAAAAAACTGAGACCGATTTGTATCAAGTGCTTTCAGAGGGTTGGCAGCAAGTTCGTTTGCATTTCTCACAACCAGAGTGTGCGCAGTCAAACTTTGTAGTTTTGTCATGCAACACTCTTTCATTAAGGAGAAGCGTCGAAGCATCAAGCTGCAGAAGAGATAATGTCCATCACTTCAATTACGGAGTCGCCAAAGTTACCAGTTAGTGAAATGCTAGTTTGAGTGTGCAAAGATTGCCAAGATTGCTCAAGTTGCTGACATTCAGATGCTGATGCAGTTGACAGCGTCATTAAAAGATTGATTGTTCGAGATCACGATCAGTAAACTTCATTTCCCACCTCTTAGGATAGACATTACACAGGAGTTAAACTTGGCGTTACCTTCTCAAGTTAACTCGCTGTCTCATCTCATGCATATCTATTCTGAGATTAGCTTTACACACTTGGAGTTTCATTTAGGGTTTTCGTTAACTGATGGTAGTCTTCCAATTAACTCGCTTTCAATAAGGACGTGCATGCTTGCACAATTGTCCATTTTTAGATTAGATGTTTCGGTTAACTGATGGTAGTTTTCCAGTTAACTGTATAGTTTACTTTATTAGGGCTTAGCAATAAATCTTGCATACGTTGCAAGACTGTAGTTGATTCAAGGTGATTTTAGGGTTCCCTACACCTTTCGATGTCTATAAATAAGAGCTTTTGCTCATTTGTACATAACTTTTGCACGAGAAAGAAATATATACTGTGCCCACCTTGCCCTCAATATTGCTCGTTCTGTATCTGTTCATGCGTTTTTACTATTATGATGAATTGTTATGCCACATAGGGTTTCATGCGATTATAATGGTTAATTCTTTCTTGTTTTGTGTTCAATAAACTTGTCCAGATTGAGATGATAGTTGTGCCACCTTGCCTTAAAGTAGAGAATCTGTACTTGGTTATCGTGTGATGTGTGTGAATAATAAACTTATTCAGATTGAGCTGATAGTTGTGCCACCTTGCCTTCAAGTTGAGAATCCGTACTTAGTTTATCGTATATTTGTTGTTGCCAATAAACTTGTTTAGATTGAGCTGATAGATGTGCCACCTTGCCTTCAAGTTGAGAATCTATACTCGTTTATCGTCAGATAGTCAAACCTTGCTCCATTTCCTCATGTTTTGTTTGCTTGAGGAAACTGGATAGATTTAAAGTAGTTAGCTTAGTTGTATTTAATGATCTGCGAAACCAGAAAATCCTTAGCTGCAACGTTCTTGGTTTTCTTAACCTTGTGCCTCTTCCAGCTGAGAACAAAAAGATAGAACTTAGATTACTTTTCTTTTCCACGCATTCTAGCACTACGAGGGAGGTTCCCCTCCTAATTTGAAGAGCACTGATTACGCAGTGTGCATAGCTGTCCGTACAAACCTGCACTCCAGAGGTGTTAGTTTTTATGCCAATAGTTTTCTGGCGCCCACCGTGGGGCACGAGGCAAGAAAACTTCAAGAAAAGCTATACGCTTTTATTTCACAGGATCACATTCTGGCATCCGATTGCATGATCCACATAGAAGCAATGGATGATAACAACAATAATGCTGATAGGCGACGTCCACCCCCAGTACCTCGGGGTAATAACATTGGACCTTTGGCTTTTGACATAAATGATGAATTACCTAAAGGGTCAAGGAAGCATTTTCCTCGATTTCACGGCGATGGAACTCAACACCCGGAGGACCATTTTTCTGCATTTACAACGGCTTGTGCCGTCTTGCACGTAGAACATGAAGACATGGCGGTGCGTCTCTTTGTTGAGACTCTTGTGGGAAATGCTGCCGATTGGTTCAATCACCTGGCGCCAGGCAGTATCACAAGCTGGGCAACTATGAGCGAGAAGTTTTTAGCGAGATTCAAGCCCGTTGAAGACAGTCATATGTTGTTCGCCCAGCTCACAAATTCAAAGATGGAGCACAAAGAACACATGGGGGATTTTGTGGCAAGATTTAATCGTCTTGTTGCAAGAATTTCTTCCACATTTGATCTATCACCAGAGATTCTGGTAAGCTGTTTCATAAATGCTCTTCCATCAGAGATAGCTTTCTTCCTTAAGACGGCCAAAGCAACAGAGTTGAAGAGTGCACAAGAACACGCCATCGAGTTGGAAGATAATATGATCACTTCTGGCTTGATGAAAATAGATTCTATCAGATCTCCAGTTCAGCAACCGTACCAGCCAAAGAGAGACAATCTTCAGCCACGGTTGCCAACATCTCCACCAAGATCAATGATTGAGGCTGCACACAATGCAATATTTTGTCCTTTCCACGACATCGATACACATACCGGATCCACATGTCCAGAGAACCTGAGAATGATCCAAATCATGGGATACATTGAAGTTGCTCCCAGTTCTAGTTTTGTACCAACACCAAGTTCGAAGGTTGTTTTACCACAGACGGACAACTTCGATGGCGACTCCGCAGCGGGATACTTTGATGAAGAACCCGTAAATCAAGAAGAAGAAGAAGAATACCGTCAGTATACTCCTCCTGTGTTTACACGTGCTCAACACTTCAAAGCACAGAAAGAAGAAGAAAGGCCAAAATCAAACGAAGAGGGTGAAGAAGTGCCTTTCACTTCTAAACCCAAATCTTCACCTGAGATTACTATGCCAGTTGCTCAAGAGACGTCTTCAACAAATTTTGACATCGTAGCTTCCATGATGAAGACCAAGGTACAAATATCGCAATTGGAATATCTTCAGGATCATCCAGAAGAATTAGATCAAATTCTGAAGGTTGCAAAGAAGCAGGTTGTGTTCAAGTCATCTAACAGGTCCTGGTAATTGTGTAACTCTGTCAGAGGTAGAAGCTAAAGACCAGAACATTGCTTGTTTTGAAAAGAGACCGACATAGGAGACAGAATCATGGACAATACAGTTCGATGGAGATTGTTCAACAAAATTTTTGGAAGTAGGGGAATTGATCATCTCCCCTAAAGAACAGTTGAACCCAGTTGCACATTTCCAGCAATTGGAATTAACTGAAGCTGAAAAAGAGGTGCTTTTGCAAGGCCTCAAAGATGCTGAAGACATGGGAATCAAACTCCTATGTGTTAAAGGTGATATAGAACTGATCGATGAGCCAGTAAAAGGATATTATCAGGTCAGAAAAGATCACCTACGGCATTATAGAAATCGAGTTTGGAACTCGATTGACTGGTTTGAAGAATTCAACATCCCAAGGATGGACTATAACAGAATTAATACCTTTGGGGTATTAGATTTCCCATTTGCATTATATTCTGACTTTTGTTAAAGTATCTTTGCATGGATATATGAATACTTGAGAATCTTCATTCCAGAAGGATTGCCTCCTGCAATTCCCAGAAGAAGAGAAGTGAAGCCTTTCAGGCAGAAACGACATTGATGGGAGGCTCTTCCTGCTGCTATGCAGCGGACAATATCCAAAGCACTTCATCTCTTCAGGGGTGGAGTTGGTTTTCTTTAAGTAATTTTACCTTTTTATGCTTTATCGTTATGTTGTTTTGTGTTTCCCAGTTCTGTGATGTTATGTCGTGTTTTAGGTGATTTAGGTAGTCTTGTTTTAGGTGATTTTCTAGGTTAGGTTTTTAGGAAACTCCAAATGTTTTAGGTGATTAGGGAAAAGTCCTGACTCCAATGCCCAATTATAAAGTCACTGGTCTACTTAACATTGAGATTCTTAGGTTCTCCTATGCTGTAGGTATCCGACATGGTCACCAGACGGAGCCTAATGTTGTACCCAAAACCAAAATTTTTGCTTCATCAAGGCATTTTGTTTAAATGGTCTTAACCTTGCTAAAATGATGTCAAGTACAGTTTTTGGGCAAAATCAAGCATGGAGTTTTGTCAATAGTTTGTCAGTCAAAGGCATGTTTCATTGATTAGACCTTGAATCAGAGACTCCGAATGGAGCATTTCATGATAGAGGAGCATTTCTCGACAGCATTTCACATTGCACATGGTCATTTCAGTGGTCAAGACGGAGTTTTTAGTGATTAAATTATGAGGATTTCTTAGAGGAAAAACAAGAAATCGCAACTATAGCCTGGTGGCGCCCTTCTAGAAGGAGGTTTGGATCTTGTTGAAAATGCTCATAAATACAGTCAAACTCTTCAGAATTGGTCTGGCTATCCGACGAGTTATCCAGTGAGACTATCCGAGACCCGTAACTCCAGCAACTGATGACAGAAGTTGAAGATTCCAAAGTATCACATGGCAGAAACTTGTCTTTCTCCAGCAAAAGCGCGCCTGTAGCTTGAGGGCGCTCTTCTAGAAGGAGGTTTGGATTTTGGTTTTTCTGATGATTGAAGCAGTCAATTTCTTCACGACTAGTCTACTCGTCCAACGAACTATCAAGTGCAATCGTCCGAGTCCTAGAGCTCCGGTAGCCGACATCTAAAGAGAGCTTATATTGGAGTTTTCACGTCTTTGAGCTTCTTCATTGCATTTCCAGCGCAACTATAGCTCAGGGGCGTTGGTTAAAATGACCCTTGAAATGGTCAAATTTGCTGACGAGGTCTTCCTGACATCAGTACTACGCTAGTCCAGCTCCGCCACGCACCAAGTTGCCTGTCAATCCGACATTCCGGGTGATCGTGTAGAGTTTCTACCAACCACGTAATTTCACGGGCGGACTGGCATAAGGTTTTCATTGTATTTCTACAGTCTAGAGGCGCCTAGCCTTTAGGCTTGTCAGATGAGGTCGTTCGCGTTCGAAGTCTTCACGAGATTCAAGTGTAATTACTTTATCTATCCAACAAGCCTAGCCATCAGCGTCTAGGATTTGGTAGTCGCTTGTACGTGCGAGGTCTTTGGCGAGGTGTTGAAAAGTGAAGATAACTTGCGAAATGGCTGTGTTGGTCGTTTATTCCATCTTGGGATGGGCACCCTTCTATTTGAGGTCTTAGAAGCAATTTTCTTGCTTTGTCACCTCTAGAGATGTCTCTTGTAAGTCCTTCTGGCTACACGTTGAGACAGACAGTGCTCGAATCGGGGCATTCCAGCTCTCAGTATCGAAGGACAAAGTAGGGTACTTGGATGAAAGTTCAACTTTGGTCAAAATGGTGTCAGTGCAACTGTAGCTCAAGGGCGCTTTTACTTTTCAGGCCCTTAATGCACTTTTCAGATGCCGTGCGTATATCCGTTGGATGCAGAATGCTTCTAGTCACGCAGTGAACTTGGTTTCTGTCAGCAGGGTTCGCCGTTCGCTGTCAGCAGATGTTTGAAGTATCAGATGGCAGTTTAGGAAAATGGTTCGAGTCTGGCACCTGTAAATGAATTTAATAAAGGGCGCCTAATTTTTTGAGGAGTTAAATGATGGATTTTGCAGTGATGACTCCTAGCAGACATTTCTTCTTTGCTCAGCAGGCTTCGCATTCAATTCATCAGCTCGGTCTCAGCATCATCCGGTCACCCGGAAATCAGTGTCGAAGATGGCCAGTCGTAACTTTGTCGTCAGCTATAAAATAGGAAGTTAATAAAAAGTGCAATATCTTGAGCAAATGGACGCCTATGAGCTCAGATGATGACTTTTTGGAATCAGTGAAGTCTAACGGTGAATCCTAAAGCTTCGTTTGAATTGTCAACTGAAGTTAGATAATTTTTAATATTTATTTTGCATTAAATGGCGAATTTCTATAATTGGCGCCTTTGCAAATTGTATAATGAATATTTTACTATTCAAACTTCGAGTCAGTGGCAGTGAAACTGAAAGGGGTCCAATTAGAAGGCGTCTATTTTAGTCAGGGTTTTTGATCTTGCAGTTCATAAGATGGTGCGAATTTTCTTTATGTAAGTATATTCGCCATCTTCATTTATTATTCACCAAGCTTCAAGAGAAATTTGTATTTTTAAAGAGAAATGCATATTTTCAAACAAAATTCGTTTTTCTTCAAGGCAAAGGCGTGTTTTTCAAGAAAAAATCATATTTCTTCGAAGCAAAGACGTATCTTCAAGGAAAATTCGTAATTCTCAAGTAAAGGCGAATTTTAGCAAGCAAAGGTGAATTCTTTATCTATTTGCAAAGGCGATTTCTCCAATCACATTCTTTTGCAGGTTAAAAGTTCACATTCATCAGCAAATTTGAAGAACAGGGGCGATTTTCATAGAAGAAAGAGCATACAAAAAACGTCTTTTTCCTCGGTTCTTGGATTTCTCTCAGACTTTGATTCGCATGTTCCTGAAATTGGCAAATTTGATAAGTCTAAACATCTGGATCATTTCTATACAATTTCCGCCAATTAAAATTGTGCGTTTGATTTTTCAGGAATTTTTAACTTCAGAACATTCGTTCTCGAGTTACTAATTTTCTCAACTGAAAATTCTTTGCATGGTCGAGTAGAAGTCAAATTTTCGCATTTCTGACATTCTGGGTTGTCTTCGAATCTTTTTCTGGACAAAACCCATATCTCAGAATTTGTCGTGAAAATTGCTCTCTGATAGGTTATTTTTAGCCTCAGCAGGGTATTTTTAGCTTTCCAGAAAAGTTGTCAGAATATAGCCGTGTTCACAGTCAAGAGGCGAGTTTTTCAGAATGCAGTTCACACAGACTGAATTCAAGACCAAATCAGTCTTAATTCATGATTTCGTCAGAAAAGCTGAGACCGATTTGTATCAAGTGCTTTCAGAGGGTTGGCAGCAAGTTCGTTTGCATTTCTCACAACCAGAGTGTGCGCAGTCAAACTTTGTAGTTTTGTCATGCAACACTCTTTCATTAAAGAGAAGCGTTGAAGCATCAAGCTGCAGAAGAGATAATGTCCATCACTTCAATTACGGAGCCGCCAAAGTTACTAGTTAGTGAAATGCTAGTTTGAGTGTGCAAAGATTTCCAAGATTGCTCAAGTTGCTGACATTCAGATGCTGATGCAATTGACAGCCTCATTAAGGGATTGATTGTTCGAGATCACGATCAGTAAACTTCAGTTCCCACCTCTCAGGATAGACATTACACACAGGAGTTAAACTTGGCGTTACCTTCTCCAGTTAACTCTCTGTCTCATCCCATGCATATCTATTTTGAGATTAGTTTTACACACTTGGAGTTTCATTTAGGGTTTTCGTTAACTGATGGTAGTCTTCCAGTTAACTCGCTTTCAATAAGGACGTGCATGCTTGCACAATTGTCCATTTTTAGATTAGATGTTTCGGTTAACTGATGGTAGTTTTCCAGTTAACTGAATAGTTTACTTTATTAGGGCTTAGTAATAAATCTGCATGCATTGCAAGACTGTAGTTGAGTCAAGGTGATTTTAGGGTTCCCTACACCTTTCGATGTCTGTAAATAAGAGCTTTTGCTCATTTGTACATAACTTTTGCACAAGAGAGAAATATATACTGTGCCCACCTTGCCCTCAATATTGCTCGTTCTGTATTTGTTGATGCGTTTTTACTATTATGATGAATTGTTATGCCACATAGGGTTTCATGCAATTATAATGGTGAATTCTTTCTTGTTTTGTGTTCAATAAACTTGTCCAGATTGAGATGATAGTTGTGCCACCTTGCCTTAAAGTAGAGAATCTGTACTTGGTTATCGTGTGATGTGTGTGAATAATAAACTTATTCGGATTGAGCTGATAGTTGTGCCACCTTGCCTTCAAGTTGAGAATCCGTACTTAGTTTATCGTATATTTGTTGTTGCCAATAAACTTGTTTAGATTGAGCTGATAGATGTGCCACCTTGCCTTCAAGTTGAGAATCTATACTCGTTTATCGTCAGATAGTCAAACCTTGCTCCATTTCCTCATGCTTTATTTTCTTGAGGAAACTAGATAGATTTAAAGTAGTTAGCTTAGTTGTAGTTAATGATCTACGAAACTAGAAAATCCTTAGCTGCAACGTTCTTGGTTTTCTTAACTTTGTGCCTCTTCCAGCTGAGAACAAAAAGATAGGACTTAGATTACTTTTCTTTTCCATGCATTCCAGCACAACGAGGGAGCTTCCCCTCCTAATTTGAAGAGCACTCTTGATGTTACGTAGTGTGCATAGCTGTCCGTACAAACCTGCACTCTAGAGGTGTTAGTTTTTACGCCAACATATAGCCATAAATATATTTCCTTACAAATGATCTTCTACTTTATTTAATCTCTTTCACTAATGCCCTTACAGTTTGTTCGAAAGTTGAGGTGTCCTTGGTAGACTCAATTCACCATGTTGTTGCTCCTTTTCTTCTTTGGAATAGGCATTCCCTTTGCTCTTGACGTCTTCCAATTAGCACAACTTCCCCATGAGAGACTCCATGATACCCTTCTTAGTCTCCATCGACTGAGATATGCTTGCTACATCAACTTCTATCTTGAGGAACCTTGCTTCTTCATCAAGGGTTTTTGCATCTCTTTTCATGCTTCCTATTTCTCTCTTCAAACTATGGGATTTAATATTTCTTTACAAAGGCAACAAATCTTTCCCAGTTGATCCTTTTGTGGGCATCAACCTACAAATCACTCACAACTTCCACTAAATGAAAGAACTCGCTCTAATGCCTATCTGATTCATAAACTACGATGGTTATAAATATATTATACAATACTAATTAACATATAGATCTAAATGAAGGAAATTAGTATTTTATTCTTTAGACACTTATTGTACCCTAAAATTAAAATTTTTTGTTACACTTAGACATTTTGAAGAATTGAGTAGAAGTCTTGTTAAATTAGTCAAAAAGGTCAAAATTTGGGTGTGCAGGTTTTGCATGAGGGGTTAAAATGCAAAATTTTCAAAATCTGACGATCTGGGTCTGCTCAGGGAAGCTTACTTTACAAACCCAGATCTCAGTTTTTCATCCCTACTTTTTAGGAAAACTGCTAGTTTTAGAAATTTTCTAAAAATAGTAACTTTTTCTGGGTTTCTTCTGAAACAGATACTGGCAAAACTTTCTAAAAAGAGAAAGTTGGTCCGTTAGAGTTCAAACTGATTTTGATTGGCTCAAAATACGTCCATATCAGGTTGGTGCAGTCAGAATCTCAAAATAATTAGTTTTGCTCTAGTGGGTCTATTCTGCTTTTTCAGAAGCATATCAGGAGCTCCGAGGTCATCAATGGAGGTCAGTTAGCTGCCAGGTGTCAGATTCAACATTCAAAGCATTAAACAAAAGGTGAGATGGTAAACAAGCACGAAGAACGAAGAAAGAGGATGAAGACTGTGAAAATTTTCTAACACTGGTTGAAGCGAGCGCCCTAGGACAAAATAGACGCCCATCTTTTTAGGGCATTAAATGATGAAATTAGGGTTTACACTTCCAGTCAAAGTTGCTCAGTTCTCTGTCAACTTCGTAACGAATCCAACGGTGCATTTGTCAGATTATCCAGTCGCTCCGGATTCAGCGCCGAACAGGGGAGACCCAATCTGAAGTAAGAATGAAGAACATGAAAATTACTAAAAGATGACTAAGTGTGAGAACTTTGGGCGCCCCTGGTGAAGAAGGGTGCCCATCTTTTTGAAGCACTTAACTCAGCAGTTAGGGTTTGAGAATATGCTTGATCTCTTTAGTATTCTGCTAGCTTCGCCACGCCTGTCTCCGTCAAATCATTCGACTGTTCAATCTTCAGCAGATTTTGATCAAAGAGGAACATACAGAATGAAAGTTTCAAACTTTGAAGAAAGTCAAATGGAAAAATGGCTAAGTCTGGAAGGTTTGGGCTTCCCAGGAGAGAAGAGGCGCCCAAGATTTCAAGGGGTAAAAAAGATGAATTCATAGATGAAGCTCTAACATGATCTCTTCGCAGTTAATCTGGCTTTCCAACGAGATACTCAGCGCGTCGATCGGAGGTTGCAGTTGCCAGATACGAGGAGCTGAACTGAGGGTCTCACAAGAGCTAAGGAGCAAACAACAAAAAGTGGAAAATAAACTAACTCTAGTGAGTTTGGGCGCCCCAGCTTGCCAGGGGCGCCCAAGCTTTTGGAGCTTTAAAACTCATTGTTTGATGAAGTCTCTCCTAGGAAACCCCTCTTAATATCTCATCAGCTTCGCAACAAGCATAATCGGTAGTCAATTTGATGCCCAGATCACCAGATTCGATGAGATCATCTGTAGAAGAGGAGTCAATGAAGAAGTTGAAGATCATAAAAAATGGCTTACTCTGGACAAAATGGGCGCCCCTGGAGGAAAAAGGCTCCCATGAATTTGAAGGTCAAAATGAAGATTTTAGCCAGAGATGCCTCCAGACCAATCTTCTCAGAATCAGTCAGGCTCCGCGATGAATCCTTCAGCTCGCCCATCAGATTAGTCTGCAAGCCGGAAATCGAAGGCAAAGTAGGAGGTCAAAATGGAGAAAAGTTGAAAATATCAAAAAATGATTAACATTGCTTGAAGTGGGCACCCCTAGCCAACAAGGGCGCCCAACTTCTCATGCCTTAGAGAAATTCTCAAGATTTTCAAAATTTCAAAATTGCAAGAAGGAAGATGGTGTCCAAGTTCAATGAGCTGAGATTTTAGGGTTTTGAAAATAAAAGCAAAAGAAAGCAAACCTAAAACCAAACCCTAAGTCTATTTAACACCTCTCTTTCATGTAATTTTTATTATTTTTGCAGGTAGCATTCAAAGGGGAAAGTTGGAGCAGCAAGTTTGAAGAAATTTATCAAGATTCAAGAGCTCAGTTTGCTGGTTATTCATCAAATTTTTCAGACCAGCAACATAAACCCTTGCTTTTTCATGCTTTTTCATCCAGAAGATCAAGTTTTCAAGGAGAAGGCCAAGGTTTTCAAATTTTTAGCCATCTGGGTCTTTTTACCTCATTCTTCTAAAGAAATTTTCAAGAACTTCATCAAGTTGCAGTAGCTGCTTTTTATTTGCATGATAGTGAAATCCTCAGTGCATTCAGTTTTCAACCATCTGGGTCTTCTCAAATCAGTCTTCTGAAGAAAAACCATATCATAGCTTTCTTCAAGAAAGTTTCAAATCCTAGGGTTGGCTGCTTTTTTGATCAGCCATCAGTATTTTGCAAATCTAATCAACTGAGTCCATTTCTAATCACATTCTGAACAAAACCCAGATGCCAACTTTTTTTAAGAAAAATTGAAGAAATTAGGGTTTGCTTATTTTTTAGTATAAAATCGAAATTTTCGAAAACGGACGATCTGGGTTGTCTTGCAATGAAATTCTGAGCAAAACTCATATATCAGAAAAATTTTCAAAAAATTTGTCCTTTGGAGCAAGAAAAATCAGCATTCTAAAAATAATAAGTTGCTCAAAACTTGTCTGAACCTAGGCGAGTTTATAGTCATTCTTCAAGGTTTCCGAAATGGAGTACACTCCGAATGTTTTTAAGACTGGATCAGCTCTTTATCATGATTACATCAAAACCGTTGAGACAGATTTGCATCACATTAAGTCGGTGTTCGATCTACACGTTTTGGAGAGCGTAGGGAACACTTCTATCAGGAACTTGGGACACTCTGGACTCCTTGCAGCAGCGTCTATCCCTATATCAGTTTAGAGTCTTGAGTTCGTAATCACTTGCATCAAGCATTACAACCCGGCTACAAGGGAGATTCAGTCAGTTGATGGCAGATTGATTTGTAGTTTGAAGCTTGATATGATCGAGAAGTGTTTTTCCATTCCGCCATGGCCTAAAAGTGTTACTATCTCAAACGGTGAATGTGAAAGGATATGGGAAATGCATAAAGACAAATACAACAAGAAGATTGTACTGAAGTGAATGAAAGAAAAACATGAGACTCTGCCAAGTCATATTTTGATGATGTTAGCAAGGTTTGAGAAAGCGGCCAATGAGGTCGAAGATTTCCTTAGGTTAGTTGCAGATGGCGAAGATATTTTGGAAAAGCGGTGTTTTGCTATTAATGGCATAGATGCGCTGAACCGGGACACAATTTCTGATTTTCTAGCGGATGTGAATGAGATTTAAAGCAGCTTTCTTCCCGCTTTCTTTCTATTCTTGGAATAATTCTTATCCATTCTTTGAGAAGAGAAAGAAGATAAATGTAATATTTGGTGTTTTCCGCATTTTTTGCTTTCTTAGGTGTTAGATGTTATCTTCTTTCTAGATTTATAAATAATGTTTGCTTGTTGAGCAAACCCTATATTGTGAAAGCAAGGAGATTTTAGGGTTCCCTACTCCTTTGCTTGTCTATAAATAAGAGCCTTTGCTCATTAGTTCTCTTTAATGGTTATTGTGATAGCAAATTGCGAGCCTGTATTGCAGCAAGTTGTTATTCAGTTTCAGTTTACTTTGTTTTAAACCATGCTAGTGATAACAAAACGCTGAGCCTATTGTGCCTTCTATTTGTTACTCAAGTGTTGTTCAATTGTTTTATGATAGCCAATTGTTGAGTCTCTTTTAGCCAACAAGAAGTTATTGTAATTGCTGTTCGTATTGTGTAAGAACAAGATTGCAAGCCTCTTTAGCTGCAATTTCTTGTTCGAGGCATGTTAGAAGTGTTGTACCCAAACCAATTTTTTTGCTTCATCAAGGCATTTTGCATAAAAGAGTTTAACCTTGCTAAAATGATGTCAAGTATAGTCTTGGGCAATATCAAGCATGGAGTTTTTGTCAATATTTTGTCAGTCAAAGACAGTTTTATTGAACAGAACCTGGAGCAGAGACTCAGAATGGAGCTTTTCATGATGGAGGAACATCTCACGACGGTGTTTTGCGCTGCACATGATGATTTCAGTGATCAAAACAGAGTTTTTAATGGTCAATTTATGAAGATTTCTCAGAGGAAAAGCAAGAAAGCGCAACTATAACCCAGGGGCGCCCTTCTTTTTGAAGGTCAAGATCTTGTTGAAAACGCTCATGCATACAGTCAATCTCTTCAGAATTAGACTGGCTATCCGATGAGCTATCCAGCGAAGCTTTCCGATACCCGTAACTCTGGGAAACAGCGTCAGAAGTAGAAATTCCCAAAGTTCCAGAGAGGAGAAAGTTGTTCTTTTCAGGCAAAAGTGCAACTATAGCTTGAGGGCGCCCATCTTGAAGAGGGGGCAAATTCTGGTATTTCTGATGTCTGACATAGTTAATCTGTTCTCGACTAGTCTGCTTATCCAACGAACTATCAAACGCAGTCATCCGAGTCTCAGAGCTCCGGCAGTCGACGTTTGAAGATCAACTTATAATGGAGGTTTCACGTCCCTGAGCTTCTTCATTTCACTTCCAGTGCAACTACAGCCCAGGGGCGCTGGTTAAGTTGACCCTTATGATGGTAAAATTTGCAGACGAGGTCTTCCTAACATCAGTACTACTCTAGCCCAACTCTGCGATGCACCATCCAGCTTGTCGATCTGACATTTCAAGTGATCGTGGCAGAGGTTCTACCAAACACGTAATTTCACGGGCGGACCAACATAAGATTTGCAGTGTATTTCTACAGTCCATAGGCATCTAGCCTTTAGGCTTGCCAGATGAGGTCGTTCGCATTCGAAGTCTTCACGGCTTTCGAGCGTAATTACTTTATCTACTCAACGAGCCTAGCCGTCAGCCTTCGGGATTTGGCAAACGCTCGTGCGTGCGAGGTCTTTGGTGAAATACTGAAAAGTGAAGATATCCAGAAAATGGCAAAGTTTGGAGCGGATATTTTAAATAAAATACGCACTGGCGTTTTTGAGGTCTTAGAAGCAGTTTTCTTGCTTCGTCACCTCTAAAGACTTCTCTTGTGGACCCTTCTGGCTGTCCGTTAAAACAGATAGTGCTTGAATCGGGTCATCCGAGCTCCAGATATCGGAGGTCAAAGTAGGGTACTTGGGTGGAAGTTCAACTTTCGTCAAAATGGTGCCAGTGCAACTGAGAGCTAGGGGTGCTTTTACTTTTGAGGCCCTTAACATAGTTTTCAGATGTCGTACATATATCCGTTGGATGCAGAATGTCTCCAGTCATGCAGTGAGCTTCGTTTCCTGTCAGCAAGGTTCACCGTCGCCGTCAGCAGCCGTCTGAAGTGTCAGATGGCAGTTTTGGAAATGGTTTAAGTCTGGAAGCCGTAAATGAATTTAATCAGGGGCGCCTAATTTTTCAGGGTGTTAAACGATGGATTTTGCAGTAGTGTCTCCTAGCAGACATTTCTTCTTTGTTCAGTAGGCTTTCCGTTGAATTCTCCAGCTCAGTCTTAGCATCTCCTGGTCATTCAGAAATCAGTGTCGAAGTTGGCCAGTCGTGACTTTGTCGTCAGCTATAAAGTAGGAAGTTAATAAAAAGTGGAATAACTTGAGCTAGTGGACGCCTATGAGCTCAAAAGATGACTTTTCGGAATCGGTGAAGTCTAACGGTGAATCTCAAAGCTTCATTCCGAATTGTCAACTGAAGTTCAAAATATATATTTATTTATTTTTGCAATTTTAGCATAAAATGGCGATTTTCTATTTTTGGCGCCTTTTGCTAATTGCATGATAATGAATATTTTATTATTATTTATTTTTTGAACTCCGAGTCAGTGGCAGTTCAACTGAAAGGCAACCAATCAGAGGTCTTCTATTTTTGTCAGGGTTTTGAATTTTTGCAGTTACCAATTGATGCGAATTTCCTCTTATTTAAAGTATGGCACCATCATTTATTATTCACAAAGCTTTCAAAAGAAATTCGTATTTCTCAAGAGAAAATTCAATCTTAAGAGAAATTCGTATTTTTCAAAGCAAATTCATATCTTCAAAGGAAATCGAATTTTATCAATTTTCAAAGCAAATTTCAAGAGAAGTTCGTATTTCTTCAAGAAGTAAAGGTGCGCATCTTCAAAAGCAATTCATATTTCTTCAGAGAAATTCGCAATTCTTCAACAAAGAAAGGCGTTTTCCTTAAAGAAATCCGCAATCCTTCAGTAATCAAAGGGCGAATTCTCAAACCTCATAGGAATTTGTATTTTCTCAAGGCAAAGGCAAATTCGTGGTTTTCAGAACAAAGGCGCAAATTTCAAGAAAATTCGTGGTTTTCAAGCAAGGGCGAATTCTTCCAGTTCAAAGGCGAATTCCTCATCAATTTCGAGAGGCAATTTTATCTAACATATCTTTTTGCAGGATAAAGTTCACAGTTATCAATAATTTGGAGAATTCAGGGGCGATTTTCATTGAAGAAGAACATACAAAAATGTCTTTTTCATCCTTGAATCTCAGATTTCTCTCAGAATACAATTTGCATGTTCCTGAAATTGGCGAATTCTACTAGTACAAACATCTGGATCATTTTTATATAATTACCTCGAGTTAAAATCGTGCGCTTGATTTTTCAGGAATTTTTAACTTCAGAACATTCGTTCTCGAGTTATTGATTTTCTCAACTGAAAAGTCTTTGTACAATTGAGTAGAAGTTGAATTTTTGCAAAACTGACGTTCTAGGTTGTCTTATAATCCTTTTCTGGACAAAACCCATATTTCAGATTTTTCACTGAAAATAATTCTTCGAAAGGCTATTTTTGACTCTTGCAGGCGATTTTTAGCTTCCAGAAATCTTGTCAGAACACAGTCAAGTTCATAGTCAACAGGAAAAATTTTCAGAATGCAGTTCACTCAGCTCGAATACAGGACCAAAACAGTTCTTACTCATGATTTCCGCAAGTTGGTTGAGACAGATCTTCACAAGGTGTTGCCAGAAGCAGTTCTTGATCCTGTTAAGATCAGAGCTTCAATCATTCAAAATATTGAGCAGTCTGGTTTACTAGAGGCCGCTTCCATACCTATCTCCGTTCACTGTGTTGAATTCATGATGTCTTGTATTAAGCATTACAATTCTACTACTCGAGAGATAGTGTCAGTTGATGGACGAGTCATTTGTAGTCTCAAGCCTCTAGACATCGAAAGGAGTTTTGGCATTCCTCAACAACCTAACAGCCTAGTTATTTCTATGGAGCAGTGTGAACAGGCGTTTGATGCTGATGTGGACAAGTGTCAGAAGAAGATGGTAGAAAGATGGTTAAAACAAGCGAAGAACAGATTGCCAAACAATGTGGGTCGTGGTGAATACAAGGATGAGTACGCGATTCTAATCACACTCCTGAATCGTGTCTCAGGTCAAGCACATGCAAATTTTTTCCAGCCTTGGATGTATTACATTATTGGTCGCATCATTTCTGGGCAGGAGCATTATGACTGGGCATCCTTCATCGCGATATTCTCCACGGCATATCACCGGTTTCCTAGTTGCCCATGAGTTTCACATGTGTTCGTATCTCGTGTACTTGATCGCTTATTAGGGTCAGTTCCGAGGACTAAACACCGTGGGCATTCTCAGTGTTCAGAAAGTCTATCAGTATTATGATCAGCTTGAGTTCACCAGAGCTGAACGTCATTTCAAGTGTGTTCACGAGGATTTTCCTGACTTATACAGTGAGAAATTTGGATCGAGTTGCACGTTCAGTCTCTCGGCAGTTGCTAGGGCAGCGATGGATGGATGGGCGGATTGGTTTATTCAATTCCCAACATACACCTATATCCGAGTATACGGTTTACAGGAAGTCCAGCTATGCTTCCACGTTATCCTTCGGATAAGACAATCTTTCAGGAGTTCCTGAGACAGATGCATGATGTTCATCGTCTTCTACGCCGCAGGCACAGACCATCTCTCAACTTTCCTTTTCAGTTTGGAATGTATTGGTGCAAGTCGGCAATTGATGCCAAGATTGCAGGGCAAGAGCTTGAGAAATATCATCTTAAGTATCTTGTTGAAGCACGTGCCTATGACCTTTCAGGCATTATACAACTTGCCTTGCTGGAGGTACATATCATGAGCCTTCTATGGAGGATTATTGGGCAAATTGCGCAGATGACTTTGAGGTTCGTAGACGAGTTACGGCTGCTTCTCTCTCTCACAGATTTCTGTTTTCTTGTCAGAAGATGTGGGAGGTTTATCAGATGATGAGGGATAAGTTCTTCCTCAGTTTTTCAGAGAGCATGTTGATACACAACCGTTGCCAGCAGTTGATTGGTACGCCAAAGAATACGCAACGGTCAAGGAGAGGTCAAGTAGAGTTATTCAGAACAGTATACTTTACCTCGACAGCAAGAAGACAAGGAGGGTAAGTGTTCCTAGAGCAGAGCCGCCAGAGTGGTGAATCCTTCGCTACCTTCCTCGTCAAAACCTAAACAAAAGAAGAGGAGTAACCCTCCTAAGAAAGTACAAGCGCCAAACAATTCAAAGGGCAAGGCGCTTGCCACTGTTACACACACGGAGCCTGACAGACAGCTGATCACAGAGCCAGTTCAGAGGCCAGTTCAGAGTCCGCCAGTGCCTGAGGTTCAGCCTCAAGTTCCTACACCAGTTTCAGAGCCGTCACTAGTCCCAATTCACATTGATTTGGATTTAGACTCTCCGCCTCGCAGTGAGTCCTCTACACGTTCATTCTCGTCAGTACCTCCTGTTGCTAGTACAGACCCCTCTAGTAGCATTAGTCGAGACCAATCTTGGATCGAAGCTCAGCTAGGAAGGAAGAGGAGGCAGCCATCCTATGTTCTTAATCATTCCAATTTTGATGAGGTTTATCAGGATGCGCCAGACAAGAGGGTCAAGAATATGGTCCACGTGGAGAGAAACACTGATATGGAGATTGTCGTCGAGACTGCTGTACCTCCACAGGGGAAGAGCTTGGCTGAGTTGGAATCTCAGGATTTTGAGGTTATCACAGTTAACCTTGGTCGTAGCACACGTTAGACTCAGGTTGATCTCCTACAGGTTGCTACAGACAGTGCCAGGGATAGAATACTAAAGGACGGAGAGGATAAGGCAGCCCTCAAGGCTGAAATCAGACAGCTTCGTCAGTATATTTCTAGCTTTGTACATAGACCCGATGCCATTAACACACTCCCACCGATGCTTGAGCCTCCAGCAGAGCAAAGTCAACTTAATCACTTGGTTGCATATGGCAAGCGTTTGGATGAATGGGAGGAGGAGTTCGTTGCTAGAGGCTGTGCTATGCTTACAGAGTTATATTAGTTGCGGTACAATGCATGAGAGCTCCGTATTCGTCTTCAGGATGAGGAGCGAGATATGACAATTAATAAACCTCGGGATGAGATTATGATTGCTTACCTGAGTGTGGCATATGATGCAGTCACAAATGCAGAGGACAGAGAAGCTATCTACTCTTGGAAAACACAATTGATTTTCAGAGCAGAGATAGAACACTTTGGCGTCAGAATTGGCTGAGAGTAGAGAGCACGTCACTAGTGCACTCCGGTTTGTGAGGACTCTAGTATCTCGCTTACCGTGTCGGTATCAGATTGAGGGTGGTGCCTACGTTGAGCTTACTGATGTTCAGTCAGAGCTCCAGGCACTCATTCATACCATTTTCAGTGGGGAAACCGTTGGCTGTAAGGTTACTCAGCTTACAGTCATGTCAGCATTGTTCGATGAGGCAACAAGGAGTAGGGGCGAACTTCAGTCTCAGATCACAGCTGGTGAGGATATGCTGCATCGACATAGCATTCTTCGATAGAGTCTCATAGCTCCAGATAGTGATGCAGTTAATAATCTCGTTGAGGGATTGGTTGCTCAAGATCACGGCCAATAGACTTCAGTTTCCACCTCTCAGGATAGACATTACACACAGGAGTTAACTTGGCGTTACCCTTTCAAGTTAACTCGTTGTTTTATCACATGCATATCTATTCTGAGATCAACTTTACACACTTGGAGTTTCATTTAGGGTTTTACGTTAACTGATGGTAGTCTTCCAGTTAACTCGCTTTCAATAAGGACGTGCATGCTTGCACAATTGTCCATTTTTAGATTAGATGTTTCGGTTAACTGATGGTAATTTTCCAGTTAGCTGTATAGTTTACTTCATTAGGGCTTAGTAGTAAATCTTGCATGCATTGCAAGACTGTAGATGACTCAAGGTGATTTTAGGGTTCCCTACACCTTGATGTATATAAATAAGAGCTTTTGCTCATTTGTAAATAACTTTTGCTTGAGAGAGAAATATATGAAGCGCCTACCTTGCCCTCAATATTGCTCTTTTGGTATTTGTTCATGTGTCTTCACTATTACGATTAATCGTTATGCCACATGGGGTTTCATGCAATTGTAATGGTGAATTCTTTCCATAGTCTAGATAAATCTGTTTTGTGCATCTTTATCATTATAATCAATTGTTATGCCACATAGGGTTTCACGCGATTGTGATGATAAATCTGTTTAGTGAGTCTTTACTATTATGATCAATTGTTATGCCACATAGGGTTTCATGAGATTGTCATGGTAAATTCTTCCCATAGTTTAGATAAATCTGTTTTGTACATCTTTACCATTATGATCAATTGTTATGCCACATAGGGTTTCATGCGATTGTGATGATAAATCTGTTTTGTGCCTAATAAACTTGTTTAGAATGAGATAATAGTTGCGCCACCTTGCCTTCAAGTAGAGAATCTAAACTCGTTTATCGTCTGATAGTCAAAACCTTGCTCCGTTTCCTCATGCTCTGTTTTCTTGAGGAAACTGGATAGAATTTAAGTTATTAAGTTTAGTTGTAGTTAGTAGATCTGCAAAACTAGAAAAACTCAGCTGCAACGTATATAGTTTTCGAGAAAGCCTTGTACCTCTATAGCTGAAGCAAAAAGACAGGATTTAGTTTAGTTTATTTCCTTTGCAAGTACTTTTGTCAAGCACAACGAGGGAGCTTTCCCTCCTAATTTGAAGAGCACTCATTGCGTAGTGTGCATAGTTGTCCGTACCAACTCTTACTCCAGAGGTGCTAGTTGTTACGCCAACAAGAAGTAAGTTTTGTTCTAGAAGTTTGAGTAATAAAATCATGAGCCTCCTTTGCCTTGATATAACATCTCAGATTTCCGTTATTTGTGTTCTACTTTTATGATCTTGATTTCAGCTTACATTGAAGTGTGTAGATGTTTGATGAAAAAGGGTTCATTGAAGTATTTTGTCAGAGAATTCACCTTGTTCATTTCTAGTTTCTCTTGCTCTGCTTGTTACTTGAGAAAGTTAGAAACGTCTTTAGTTTAAGTTAGTCGTAGTTGAAGTTCTTAAATCAGAAAATCTCAGCTGCGGCGTTTGTGTTTAATAAACCTTGTGCTCTAAGCTGATCAAAAAGATAGGCAACTTAGTTCTTAGTTTACTTTCTTTCAACACCATCAGCAAGAGGGAGCTTCCCCTCCTAATTTGAAGAGCAGTTTATTTGTGCATAGCTGTCCGTTTCAAATACGCATTGCAGAGGTGTGAATTTAAACGCCAACAACACTCAAATAAATTTGAATGTAAAAGGAAATTAAGAGCAAAGAATAGAAAAATTGAAGATACATTTTACTCTTTAGAACCCAAATTTTGGTAGAAAATTCCAGCAAAAGTGAGGTAAATGACCTCCTTATCGACTATCTCCAGTGACAAATACAATCTTAGGTCTCTTGGGTACACAACCAACCTATAAAAATAATGTTCAGTCCATAAGGTCACTTACAACAGCTGTCTAACACTCTCTCACAGTTCTGTTCACCTAAATAAAGTCTACTTGGAACATATGAATTCTCTTGGAATCCACTCCAAATGCTCCAACAAATGTTCAAAATGTGCAAAAAAGCACTTACAATGTGTATCTATGATTTTACAAGTCCAGACAGAATATGAAAGGATTCTAGGAAGTCAATAAGTGGGAAATCTGGAATGCTACAAGCTGTTCTTTGGATAGGTAATGAAACTACTGCTTGATACAGATTGACAGTTACGAAATTGCCACTTTCCAGAACTGGTATTGCCTCTTGTCAAAACCAATGGTTTTGCACAATTGCTGAAAATTCCTCTGTTTTCTGAAAAAGCACCTGTTCCCTTCAAAAGTGTTCTACAAGCTGTGCTCTACCTTGACATGGATCCATTGTGTGTCTAACTCATTTTCTTAATCATTTGCAGATTACATACAGAGTAAAATATGATGCTTTTTGGAATGGGATGCATCGGATTCAACAACATCTGGGCATACTTTGCAAGACCATGGGAGACAATCAACCTAGTGGTTCTAACATACTGTTCAATGCAATTTTCCAAACTATTTGAAGACATATTCATTCCAGAATTCACACAGCAAAGCCTATAGCATGATCCAAAGTGGGGCATTATAAAGATTTATTTCTTAGAATTGATTCCAACGGGGCAAACTTGATAAAATTCCCTCATTTTAGTACATCCAAGGCTGAACATGAAAGATTCTTTTGCCATTGCCTTTGTATATGAAATCCCAATTCTTCTTTTTTAAATATACAACTTATCTAAGGATGGCTTGATTCCAAACAATCTGCATATTAACCCACAAGTAGATAAAACCATTTATACTGCCTTGTAGCTTTTCTGGATCAAAATTCAAGACTGGACTCTCTTCCATTGTCTTCACACACATTTTGGAGCTTCTGGTCCAGTTTACCCCTTCTTTTGCCCCTAAAAAAAGTGTTCCTCAGAATTTGTCAAAACAAATAACATCTTGAGAGAATGAAGGTCTCCCATGTCATTCCACACCATAAAACACAAAGCACAATAAAAGCCAGGTGGCAGGTCATCTTTTGCATCCAATAAAATATTTACTTTTGTTTGTTTAATCCCATCTGTGATTTTCAACCTCTTTGGTATTCAAATAACAAATCAGGCTCTATTGCGCCAAGTCTGAGCTTTTTGAGCGGTATGCATGTTGTTTTTAGTGAAGCTCATGAACTAATAGCATACGCTTGTGGATTAACAGTGGATAACTAATAGTGAAGCTCATGAACTAATAGTATACACTTGTGGACTAACAGTGAATATCACATAAACACCTTTGCACTAACCTGTGTACACTTGTCTGGAAAAAATCAGGAAAAAATCGGATTTAAAAAAGAAGGTAGAAATTGTAGAACAAGAGATAAAAACTATTTTTTTGAAATTGAAAGGCATTTCCATAGCATAGAGATATAGAGAGCAAATAAAATAAAGAGTTTAACTAATGAATTGTAAAAAATAGATTTTTGTAGTTTATATTCATATCATTGATTACATTGCATTGCACATCTTTCAAACTCAAAGCATTACTTCACATTGCATAACTAATAACTAGATGCTGATAGATGGCAAAATTTCAATTACAATATAGTTTTTACAAAGTCAACCTAAGGAGTTATGCAATTACTTCACATTGTATAACTAATAGCTAGGAGCAGCTGCCAATTGCATTTGCTTGTCATGGCATTCTATGAGACCACATTTCTTTGAGGCATTTTTTCAAACAGTTCACTGCCTTGTCTATGCTACCACATTTTTCATACATGTCTACCAAAGCATTTTGTCAAACAGTTCACTGCCTTGTTGCTATGGCTAAAACCTAAAACAAGTGCTTTCAAACAAGCTATGGATGCTTGGAAAAAATCTATCAAAAGCATAATAGTAAATAAGCATAGACAAAGCAGGAACTCTTCAAAAATGCTCAAAGAAATGAGGTCTCATGGTGATAGAATGCCATGACAATCAAATTCCATCACCATGAGACCTCATTTCTTTGAGGCATTTTTTCAAAGAGTTCTGCCCTTGTCTATGCTAACACATTTTTCATACATGTCTATCAAAGCATTTTATCAAACAGTTCATTGCCCTGCTATGGCTAAAGCCTAAAAACAGGTGCTTTCGAACAAGCTATGGATGCTTGGAAAAATCTATCAAAGCATAATAGTAAGCAATAGCATAGCAGGAACAAAAAATGCAAAATAACTGTTTGAAAATAAAGAAAAATGTTTGGAATGCCATGACAAGCAAATTGCTATGGATTGTCATGGCATTCCATCATCATGAGACCACATTTCTTTGAGGCATTTTTCAAACAAGCTTCACTGCCTTGTCTATGCTACCACATTTTTCATACATGTCTACCAAAGCATTTTATCAAACAGTTCACTCCCTTGCTGCTATGGCTAAAAGCCTAAAATAGGTGCTTCCAAACAAGCTATGGATGCTTAGAAAAAATCTATCAAAGCATAATAATAAGCAATAGCATAGACAAGGCAGTGAACTGTTCGAAAAAATACTTCAAAGAAATGTGGTCTCAATGGTGATGGAATGCCATGACAATCTCTAGCAATTTGCTTGTCATGGTATTTGTCATGCCATTCCATCACCATGAGACCACATTTCTTTGAGGCATTTTTTCAAACAGTTCACTGCCTTGTCTATCCTACCACATTTTTCATACATGTCTACCAAAGCATTTTATCAAACAATTCACTGCCTTGCTGCTATGGCTAAAAGGCAAAAGCCTAAACAAGTACTTTTGAACAAGCTATGGATGCTTGGAAAAAATCTATCAAAGCATAATAGTAAGCAACAAGCTATGGTCTCATGGTTTATTTTCAAGCGAAAATCAGTGATTTTATTCACATTTTTTTGTAGGTTATAAATGCATTTTTTTGGCAATTTTGCTGTTTGAAATGGGAAAAAATTGTTGACCAAAAGGTCAAAGAGTTTTTCAAAAAATCAGGGAAAAATTCGTCCAACCTGTAGATTTTTTAAAAATTCGGATTAATTGGGATTTTTTGCAAATTTCTGCTTCTGTGGTCCATACAACTTTTAGGGTGAACCAAAATGAATTTAAAGGTTTTTTTGAAGTTAACTGGATTTTGAATTTTTTGGGTCGCCCTACAAAATTAAAAAAAAAACCCTAATATAATTGCATTTTAAGAATATTTTTTGTAATTTTTTTTTCCCAAAAAAGCCATAAACCTATGTCCCTACAACTTTTTGGGTGAACCAAAATGAATTTAAAGGTTTTTCTGGAGTTAACTGGATTTTGAATTTTTTGGGTCACCCTAAAATTCAGAGAGTTCATAGACATCAAGTTTTTACAAGTTTAGCTATACATGACATCAAACTTGAAATCTTCAAACTCTGAATTTTTACAAGTTTAGCGAACTCCATTATAGATAGATAGATATATATTATATAGATAGATAGATAGATAGATAGATAGATAGATAGTTAAATAGCTATTACATAAGATTTTGAATATAGAATGTATTTGACAACAAATTATGACTATAATAAAGTTGACTAAATTTACATAAGATGTTCATCATTTCCGGTTTTCCCTCTGTTTAAGAAAATTGCCTGAAATTGATTTGTAGAAAACTTTCTTCTGAGTGGATTAGGAACTCTAAATATCTTTAAGAGAGTTCTTTCACATCCCACTAGCTAAGTGGTAGTTTGTTTTTCTTTGTGTGTACACAAGAGTTAAGACATCATGATAGCATATATGTAAGTAAATATGAATAACTAAGATGTGGCGTTACTATTTCTTTCTTGAAAAAGGGTTAATATATTGATGGAAAGGACAGTGTTGCAAAAGAGATTTGTCAACTGATGCTACTTCTCCTCAAAAGTTGACCAGAAGAGCAACAGAGTCATTACATCAACATTTACAATAGTGTTAAAGATGAGGTACTAAAATAACTAGAGAGATTCTAAGTATTGACTTAAGTTCATTCAACTAGTGCTATTTTCTAGGTAATCTTTATACTCCATAAGGTGGTGGGAAGCATTGGTATACAAAAACTGTTTTGTTGTTCAAATTGTTATTAGTCCCTGCTACTGGCTTCTACAAAAAGCTTGGCCTAACCCAGATTTGTCTTGACTGGGTACTGATCTTGGTGCAGGTCCAGCCTGGGTTTTCCCAAGGTCCGGCCCTGGGTATGTTTGAACATATCCAGGCTGAATCCATAGGCCCAGGTCAGGTCCCTGTGTGAACTCGGAGAATCCAGGAAAAACCTGCCGAGGGTAAAGAAAAACTCATTTTTTAAATGAAAAAAACTAAAACACTTTAGAATAAAATCTAACACTTGTACTAAGAGATTGAAGCTCTACAACTTGAGGTCTTTTCTGATTTTTTTTGGCAAGATGTGTCCTTATCTGGAAAAACAATTCCTCCCACTTCACCCACATAGCTGTTCTAATACCACTTGTTAGAAATAAATATTAATTATAGAAAATTGCTGAAATATAACTTAAACGTGCAAAATTGAAAATAATAAATATGGTGGGTATCAATGTACCTTGATCTTCAACATGTTCAGCTATAAAATACCCTCGTGATAGGGCTATGCCTTAAAGTATTCTTTTACATAAGAATTACTCCAAGAGATCTCTTGTTATGAGACAAACCTTCTAAACTATTCTATCCTAACTACTAAACTAGAAGTGATCCATCATCCATGATGCCTTTGCAATAAAATAAGCCTCCTATTTATGGCCATTTATCTAATGATTGGGGGTGGTGAGGTAGAATATCTTACCCACAAGTTACACAATTGGCCCATCCATATAACTTAAGTCTTAATTCATAAGCTGTAATGTCCCCGTTTTTCGGCCCTCTTAAGGAATAATCATTATTTTAATTATTTAATGTTACTAGGCAAAAAGTGCAAAGTCAAAAGGTAATATTAAATAATTATATTAAAAGGTTAAAAAGTGACATACTTTAATGATAAATTAATAAAGTCACTTTATTAATATATCTTCAAAAAGTGACTTAAGTATTAGAAAGTCACATCAAGGGGTCATATCAAGGAGTCATATCAAGGGGTCACATTAGGGAGTCACATCAAAGAATATTAAAATATACTTCTAAAAGCTTGTTGAACACTCTTCTTGAGTCTTTCTAGAAGATCAAGGAGTTCAATATAAAGGGGAGTTGAGAGCTCATTTGGCATGCTTGGTTGGAGAGAAATTGATATTTCTTTTCAATCTCTGCTGGAGATTGGATTTCTTGGGGCTTTGGGGACGAAATCCCTCATTGCTAGCATCTTCTTTGCTGTTGAAACATACAGTTAGGAAGATTTTAATATAAAAATCAGATTTCTATTGTTGGCTGAAGATTTATTATATGCTGGGAATTACATTATTGCTGGAGATTTATTATATGCTGGAGACCTCGTTGTAGCTGGAGATTTCTTGTATTCTGGAGTCTCATTTGCAGATTTAAAAGTGGTTAGTGAAAGTGTAACTAGTTTTCAGATTATTTGCTGTGTTAAAATCTTCATGTGCTGGTTGTACACTTTCTAGCTGGCTGTGCATTTCCCTCTTGCTAGTGTTCATCCATACATTGTAGTTTGATCATTGTGGTTGCTCGTTGGAGGTTTATTGGAGGCATTTTGGAGAAGAAAGCAGGCTGCATGTGTTGATGGGTGTATTTTCTCAGGCATTTGGAGACCATTTTGTACTACAATAGACATAAATTCATTGTTGCATTTTATGGGTATGTCTGATTTAGATAATAGAGTATATTTCATGATCTGGGTTGTCTTCTTTGTCAAAAAACTGAATATTTAAGCCTAGGGAAAAATCTGGAATTTTTCAGTTGTATTCCTCATTGTAATTTCCAATTGTCAATTTTAAATATTGCAATATATTTCCTATTGTTTCTTTATTTGGCATGGTCAAACTTAAAAAAAAAAATGTTCAAAAAGAACACACAAAACGCACCAGGTGACAAGTAAACTACAAAAACCCAATTTGTGAAATTACTAGATAAGGGGGTGTTGTTACATAAGCTACCAATTAGATCCACATGTTTAACAAAGTATTATCTGTGTTGCAAGTCAGCTACTCCATAATCTTACACCGTGGTTCTTGGTGTATAACATTCCATCCTGCCTATATACCTTGACACCAAAAATTTCTAATTTGCTATATACTAGAGTTGGGTTTTTTTGGGGGGTTTATTGACTCTTACAATTTTTAAGATTGAGAACTAAGATTTCTTGCAATGGCATCATATATTCTCAGTACAAATGCTAACTTATGAGTTTATGTATTATTTTCTATAATTTAAAAATAATTCTATTTTCATTTTTTTTAAAAACTGGTCATTACATTTATCATTTCTTGATTTCTGAAGATGTTTCCATTTTGGAAACAGTACCATTTCCACGATTCATTCAATTAACTTCAGATGTTTATATAGAACTTGTAGATTACTTGAAATAGGATACTTGTCTATATTTTCTTGTGGGTAGCTCCTTTCCTATATTTAAGACTGCTTTGTTTGCAGTGTCTTGAATTGCAATGATCTTTTTGGATCAACTGCGTAGTTTGATAAGGTTTCAATTTTAATGTTTCTCTACAAGTCCCATTATTAGGACAGGGATCAAAGGCAATGCTTGGGGGTAGGAAAAAATATTTATCAAATTCTTCTATTATCTTTGCAAACTCAAGCCTTAATCTCTTTACGAGCCTCATGCTCTCATCCTCGTCCCTCCCATAAGAGTAGTAATCTTATGGTTAAAGAGTTTTATTCCCACTGTATTGAATTGCAATGTTCTTCTCTTCCAAAAAGACATGTTCTAGAAATTCTATATGTATTTTGGGTTATTTATGATAGCTATAATATTAATTACTAATCATCTTTATTATCCTTGGTTATCATATCAGGAGCTTGGTTTTTTTCTTTCCATTTTTAGTTCCCCGTTTACTATTATTTTGTTTTCTTTCCATTTTTAGTTCCCTATTTACTATTATTTTGTTTGCTTTCTGGCACTAAGGTTGGAATCCGTATGCTTCAATGTTTACATTTTTGTTCGGTGCAAGATACATTCTACACATGTGATTAAGAATACATCACAAAGATGGTGTCATACAACCACATTTTATCAAATTTCAAAATTTAAATGCAATGTTTTGGTTTGTTTTTTATCTTGGTTATAAATTTGGAAAAAACACAACTCAAGAATCAACGTATTTGTCTTCTATTGTGCTTCCTATTTGGAATCTGCTTAAACATTTGCTGAAGTACAATTTTTTTTTGAGGATTGTCAACCCTTATTGCTTTACAATAATCATTTTGTTGTACCTTTTGAATTTTATATTGTTGTTTTCATGCAATAAAATAATGTGGCACAATATTTATTTCTTATTGCATCTTACACAATACTCTTGGGGTATTAAGATGGCCTTTTTGTTGATTGCAGAGGGAAATAATGATTCAAAATGAAGATAAATATCGCTTTCAACAAGTAAGAATTCTTACATTTTTTTTGGGTCATTTTTTGTATTCTATCCATTCTGTTTTTGGCCCTTTACCTCATGAGTGACTGTTGGAGATCATCGGAGTGAGATTATTGATTAATTGAAAACATATATTATACATAAGGAACATTAGTATTAAGTTGATTTTAATACGATATTCCCTAATGCTCTCTTGGTTAGTTGTTCTACCCTTCTAACTTCCGTTTCATTTTCTTTATCAGATCTATCATAGGAAATTAAAAATAGTCATTTTTTAGACAAGAAAGTCATAAATATATATAACTCTGTATTTTATCCAAGTTTGAAATTTAATTAGGTTGTTTATGTTGGCATGGTGTTCACTTTTTCTTTTTTTTCTTTTGATAAAATAGGAACATATGTTAGAAAGGATGATCTACAAAAAGACCCAAAGCCTTGTACAAGCCTTGTTGGTCATAAGGCAATGGTTTGAAGTTTCCAAACTGCTACAACATATATGCTACAAAAATCCTTGAGATAAATCTAAAAATATTAGGTAGTCCAACCTTATAGAGAGATTTTCAGACCAAAATATACTAAAAACTTAGAGAACCAAACTTACGAAAATAATTGCAATTTAGAGTTGATAGAGATCAATATGCATAGAGAAATATTTAGGTATGATTAGCAGCCTTTCCTGAAAAGAAAGTTAGTGTCCTGAATTTGTCTTCCAAATGATAGAGCTGTTGATTCTAGGCCCCAATTGGTAATAGGGATTCCTTTGGGTATATCCCATAGTTCTATTGGAGTTTTGGGATGGTGGGGACTATGTACCAAAATTTGGGGATTATGGGGGATGAAGACACAAATTAATATGAGGAAAACTCAAGGATGCGTCCCCAACATTTTTTGGGGTGTCCTCGTTTCCGAAATGTCTCAAGGAGGGGGGGATGCCTAGGGGACATCCTGGGGTCGTCCCCAATTTTTGGAAAAACGCAAGGGACGTCCTAGAAAGCAAAAGGGGACTTCACATGCCAATAACCCCCACTCCTGAACTCGTCTTGAATGAGGAGGAAATAAAATGAAACTTTCTTTGTTTTTGTATTTTCATATTGTAGTTGGAAGTGAAACTTGCAGCCTTTGAGCATTTTGTTGTAACTTGTATACTATTTTTTAAAATCACATGCATATTGACAATGAATTATGAAAGCAATTAAGTATTTACATTTGCTAATTTGTTCGATTCTCATGTGAACTCTTAATTCAACACAAATATTAAGTATGCATAATCTATATGGTGAATGCTTTATCAATGTTATCATATAAATATTTGAAATTTTCCCTGTTTTTATATAGCTGTCCACTTTACTGCCCCCTGCCATCCCAAAAAATGGCTTGAGAAAAGCTCGTCCCCCTGTCCTCTGTTGTCCTCATTCCGGAAATTTGGGGTAACATAGATTAATATAGTACTTGAAAAATTATAAAAAAAAAATATAAAAATAATTGCAATTTATCTTCTATGTAAAGTTAAACTTTAAACACAAGAGTCAATTGAACCAAGTTACCAATAGTGCATGAAAAATTCCGAATCTCAATATAGTATTATATTCAACATCATGACTACATTCAAGTACAATGGGTCAATGCTCCGATGATCTAATCATCCTCCCCAGATGTCTTGGAAAACACTTCATTGCTAGAACTGTTGACCGCCTAGTTGAGGCTCTTCCAAATAGACACCAACCACTTGTTATGTAATATTATCTTCATCAATTTGTGCTGGCTCCTTCGGGTCTACATCCCATCATGATGTAGGACTCTATTTGTATGTGTGTGTCTTGTGAACCATGAGCTGCAAGGCATTATGTACAACCACAAGCTTCTTCATTCTCCTAGAGCTTGTTCCTCTCGATATAGTGTATGAAGCTATATGTAGAATAATTCTTCTCAGCAATAGAGGAACTAAAAATTTGTGACAAGAGGCAAGTGGCTAGTGTGGTTTTTAGTGAATGATCGCTATGCAAAGTTCACCGTAGTATTGGGTCTTCCTATGCCATAGTCTCCCTATCCAACTCTGCAACCTCTTTTACTTTGTACATCTTTTGAATATCCTTCATGAAGCCTTTTTTCACCATCTATCATAGGGACAACTTTGAAAGGGCTTTGCACATACCACCTTGGGTTCAATGAATAGACAACCATGTGCAAGAGAGTCTCGAGCTTCTTCCACCTACATTGGGTGTGTTCATCATAGAACTACAAGGTGGGGTCTTCCTTTTGTACAATGACCTTCATTTGGCCAAGCATCCAATCAATGCATTTATATACCTTCCCAAGGCTGGGATCATTAGATTCCTCATATCTAATCACTATGAAAACTAGAGATATGTTGGAGACACATTTGGCATCAACCTACAAAGTGTTTTTCTTCAACACTTTCTTCACCCTCTTTCCTTGCCTTGAATTGGACTTGCCCCATAAATTCCATTATTATGTTATGACCATTACTTTTAGGGGCTCTTGCAACTCAATCATCCTCTCTAGGAGAATGAAGTATGAGGCATATTTGGTCTCAATAGGTTTGAGAAATTTCTTGTTGGAAAAGGTCTGAAATAGTGCATGTGATGTGTCGCGATTGTAAATAAACATTTGTACATCTCTTGCATTGGGTACAACTAGTTTGATCTTGTTGGTGTAGGTTTTTATTTTCCTAGTGGGTTAATTTATTTTCCCTTTGTTGTACCCCAAAATTAAAATTTTTGTTACACTTAGACATTTTGAAGAAATGAGTAAAAGTCTTGTTAAATCAGTCAAAAAGGTCAGAATTTGGGTGTGCACATCTTGCATGAGGGGTCAAAACACAAAATTTTCATTTTCTGACGATCTAGGTCTGCTAAGAACAACTTAACCTACAAAACCCAGATCTCAGTTTTTCATCCCTAAAATTTAGGAAAATTGCTATTTTTAGAAATTTTCTAAAATTAGTAATGTTTTTTGGGTTTTTCTGGGTTTCTTTCGAAACGGATATTGGCAAAATTTTCTAAAAATAGAAAGTTGGTCAGACAGGTCCAAACTAATTTTGATTGGCTCAAAATACGTCCATATCAGGCTGGTGCAGTCAGAATCTCAAAATAGTCAGTTTTGCCCTACTGGGTCTATTCTGCTTTTTAGAAGCATATATGGAGCTCCAAGGTCATCAATGGAAGTCATTCGACTGCCAGGTGCCAGTTTCGGCACTTAAGCATTTAGCAAAAGGTGGAATGTTGAACATGCACGAAGAATGAGAAAGAAAATTGGAAATTCATGAAAATTTTCTAACACTGCTGAGTTTGGGCGCCCCTGTTGAAGAAAGGCACCCACCTTTTTGGGGCATCAAATGTCAAAATCAGGGTTCACGCCTCCAATCAATGTTGTTCAGTTCCCTGCCAGCCTCGCAACGAATTCAGCGGCGCAGTCAACGGATCACTCAGTCATTTGGAATTCAGCGTTGAACAGGGGTATTCAAACTGACGTCAGAATGAGGAAAGTTGAAAAATATCAAAATTTGACTAAGTGTTGAAATTTTGGGCGCCCTTGGTGAAGAAGGGCGCCCAGCTTTTTGAGGCATCTGATCTTGTTTTTAGGGTTTGAAAATATGCTCAATCTTTTCAGATTCCGCCCAGCTTCGCGATGCCTGTCTTCGTCAGAGTATTCAACTGGTCGTCTTCCGGCAAATTCAGATTGAAGACAAAGGTACAAAATGAAGATTTCAAACTTAAAGTTGAAAATTATAAAAATGGCCAAGTGTTGAGAAGATGGGCGCCCTTGGTGAAGAAGGGTGCCCAAGTTTTCAAGGGGCTAAATGAATGAATTTGCAGATGAGTGACTAATGTGATCTCTTCACGATTGATTCAGCTTTCCAACGAGATACTCCGCACGTCAATCAGAGGACGCAGTCACCAGATCCGAAGCTCCGAACTGAAGGGCTGGCGAGAGTTGAATTTCAAAATTCAGAAGCAAACAGTAAAAATGAAAAAAAAATGTAAGTCTGGGTGAAGTGGGCGCCCCCAGTCAAGAAGGGCGCTCAAACTTTTGAGGCCCTAAAATCCACTTTTTGGCAAAAATCTTTCCAGAAGACCCCTTCTCATTCCTCGATAGCTTCGCGATGAGCTCAACTGGCAGTCGATCCGACACCTGAAACTCCAGATTCGATGGGATTGTCTGTAAGGGAGGAGTTTTATGAAGAAATTGAAGATCAGAAAAATGGCTAACACTGTGAAAGTTCGGAGCCCCTCGAAGGAAAAGCCTCCCATGAATTCGAAGGTCGAAATCAAGTTTTTAGCCGGAGGTGTCTCCAGAACATTTTTCTCAGAACTAGTCAAGCTCCGCCGTGAAACCTTCAGCTCGCCTGTCGGGTCAATCTATCAACGGGAAATCAGACGCAAAGTAACATGTCAAAATGAAGGAAATTTGAAAATATCAAAATTTTAGCTAACACTGAAGGAAGTAGGCGCCCTAGGTGAAGAAGGGCGCCCAAATGTTCATGCCTTAGAATATTTTTTGAAGTTTTCAAAAAGTTTCAAAATTACAAAAGGAAGATGGCGTCCAAGTTCAAGGAGACTGAGTCTTAGGGTTTTGGAAATAAAAGCAAAGAAAGCAAAACCTAATCCAAAGCCCTAAAGTCTATTTAACATCATTCTTTCATGTATTTTTCATTATTTTTGCAGGTAGCATCCAGAGGAGAAAGTTGGAGCAGCAAGTTTGAAGAATATTTGTGATTCAAGAATCCGTCTTTGCTGGTTTTACATCAGATTTTTCAGACTAGCAAGCATAAACCCTTGCTTTTTCAAGCTTTTTGTTCCAGAAGATCGAATTTTTCAAGCAAAAGGCCAAGGCTTTCCTTTCTTTTGTCATCTGGGTCTTTTTGCCTCAATCTTCTGAAGAAATTTTCAAGAACTTCATCAAGTTGCAGCAAGTGCCTTTATTTTGCATGTCAGTGAAAACCTCAGTGCATTCAAATTTCAACCATCTAGGTCCTTTTCAATCAGTCTTCTGAAGAAAACCCATATCGCAGCTTTTTTCAAGAAAATTTCAAAACCTAGGGTTGGCTGTTTTTTCGATCAAACGTTAGGGTTTTGCAAAACTAATCAACTGGGTCCATTTCTAATCTTGTTCTGAACAAAAACTAGGTGCCAGCTTGTTTTGGGAAAAATTGAAGAAATTAGGGTTTGCTGCTTTTTCAGGCAAAATTCAAAATTTTCAAAAACGGACGATCTGGGTTGTCTTGCATCGAAATTTTGAGCAAAACCCATATCTCAGAAAAATTTCTCAAAAATTTGTCTGTGGGAGCACAAAAATCAGCATTCTAAAAATAGAAATCGCTCAAAACTTGTCAGAACCAAGGCGAGTTTACAGTCATTCTTCAAGTTTTTTGAAATGGAGTACACTCCCAATGTTTTCAAGACTGAATCAGCTCTCTTTCACAATTACATCAAAACAGCTGAGACAGACTTGCATCATATCAAGCCGGTGTTCAATTTGCATGCCTTGGAGAGAGCAGGCAACACTTCAATCAAGAACCTAGGACATTCTGGACTCCTCGCAGCAGCGTCAATCCCTATATCAGTTCAGAGTCTTGAGTTCGTAATCGCTTGCATTAAGCATTACAACAAGGCTACTAGGGAGATCCAGTCAGCAGATGGTAGATTGATTTGCAGTCTAAAGCCTGATATGATCGAGAAGTGTTCTTCCATTCCCCCATGGCCTGAAAGCGTTACTCTCTCAAAGGGTGAATGCGAAAGGATATGGAATATGCATAAAGATAAATATAGCAAGAAGATTGCACAGAGATGGATGAAAGAAAAACATAAGACCTTGCCAAAGAACGTTGGGCGAGGGGAGTTCAAGGACGAGGTTGCCATCATCATCACTTTGCTCAATAGGGTTACTGGCTCAAAAGATGCCACCAAGTTTCAACCTTGGATGTTTTATGCCATTCCCCACATTATGAAAAAAACCGAATTCTATGATTGGCCTACTTTGATTAGTGACTGTCTACATTAGCAGATAACATAATACTTCCAGTTTCATGTGTTCCACATGGTGTCATACCTAGTCTACCTGGTGGCCTATCAAGGTCAATTTAGAGGGTTAAACGCCGAGGGGTCATTGAGCGTACAACACATATATAACTACTATCCCCAGTTGGAATTCACAAAGTCGTTGCACCACTACAAAAGGGTGAACGAGGCTTTTCTGATGTATACAGTGCGGGACCTAGACAATGAGCTGCATGTCTGTATATCTTCAGTTGCCAGGGCAGCAATGGCGGAATGGGCAGATTGGTTTATACAGTTTCCTAAGTTTACCTATCTCAGGGTCTATGGTTATTTAGGTGCCCCGCTCATGTTGCCAAGGTATCCGTCAGATGAGGTCATCTTCATGGAGTTCTTGAGGTAGGCTCACGGTGTCCACACAGTCTTGAGGAACAAAAGGAAACCCTCCCTCCACTTTCCAGTAGGGTTGGGAATTTATACATGCAGGACTGCTGCAGATGCCAAGACAATAGGAGAACAGTTAGATAAATTCGGCCTCAAATCTTACAGCAAGAGACGATCATTTGACCCTCATGGTGTCTACATTGGCCGATTGGAGAAAAACTATGATCATATAGCCGCACTGGAAGATTTTTGGGCTAATTGTACAGATGAGTTCGAGGTGCAGAGACGTAGTTATAGCAGGCTCACTCTCCATCAGATGAAGGATTGCTTAAATGAAGATATAGAAGGGCTATCAGATGATGATGAAGATGTGCTTCTCCCGATGTACACTCAGAAACGAATTGAAGATCAACCCTTACCACAAGTTAACTGGGCAAAAAAGGAATCTCTTTCAGTTGAAGACAGAACAAGACAAGTCCTCGAGCATAGTAAGGTTTTCTTGGTCCTTAAAAGGAAGAACTCCGTTCCAGTAGCAGAGCCACCAAGGATAATTCCCTCTTCCTCCAGAGCACAGTCGAAAGGGAAGGGTAAAAGTTAGTCTCAAGATAGCGTCAAAGGTAGTAGATCAAATAAAAATGTAAAAAGAAGGTTGGATTTCTCAGGCATAGTCATACAGGAGCAGCCTACAGCTGATTCAGAAGTTCCTCCTGACGAGCCCATACCTCAGAATGAAGTAGAGGAGCCACCTACAACACATGTATCTGTACCTTTGACAGGTTCTTCGCCAATTCACATTAATCTTGATATTGAAGATGATGAGGAGATTACAGTTGCACCTCCTGAGGAAGTTAGTAAAGATACTATTGTGTCTTGGCTTGAGAACTCCTTAGGAAGGGTTAGGAGAAGGCCTTCATATCAAGTGAGTGTTGACGATCTCGATAACATCTATCAGGAACCTCCTAAGAAGAAGGCAAAGAAGCAAGTTCACTTTGATAGGAATCCTGATAACGAGATAGTCATGGAGACTGCAGTGCCCCCAGAAGACAAGAATAGGGATGAGGTGAACATGGATGACTTTGTCATGGTCAAGGCGAATCTCGGTAGAAATACTAGACATGCAGATTTGAGTCTCTTCAGAGTTGCATCAGAAAATCTTCAGGAAAGAGTACTTAAAGATGGAGAAGACAAGGCAGCCTTCAAGGCTGAAAATCAGCAGCTCAGGCTTTTCATTTCTAACCTTGTTCATGGTTCTTCACAAGCAACCCAATTGCTGCCCCAGGTCTTGGAGACACCAGCTGATCACCATCAGTTAAGATAGCTGGTCATTTGTGGGAAAGAGACTCAGGAGTGGATCGAGAGCTTCATTGTCAGAGGAAAGGAGATCTTGGCACGGATGTTCCAGTTAAGAGAAAACGCTTATGAGCTACGTCAAGGTATCCAAGGATTTGAACAAACACTGGCTGAAGTAAAACCTAGGCATGAGATTATCATTGCTGATTTAGACACAACCTACAGTTCAACAGTTTCAAAGGAGCACAAGAGACAAATCCTTGCCTGGAGAGAGCATCATGTTTTCAAAGTTAAAACCTATGAGAGGATATCTGAAGAATTCATCGCCTATAGACAAAGGGTGGTTGAAGCTCTTCTTTTCATTAGCGAATTCGTCATAGAAATCCCTTCTCAATACAGTCTTGAAGATGGTTCCTACGTCGGGCTTGAGGAAGTGCAAGTTCAGTTTGAGTGTTGTTCACAGTTGCAGTCTAGTTGGAAGGATAGGCCATATTTTTGATGTCAGCAAAGTTCGATAAAGCGGCCAATGAGGTCGAAGATTTCCTGAGATCTATTGCAGATGCTGAAGATATTCTTGAAAAGCGGTGCTTTGCTATTAATGGCATAGATGCACTGAAACGGGACACAATCTCTAACTTCCTAGCGGATGTGATCGAGCTTTAAAGCAACTTTCTTCTAGAAGCTTTCTTTCTCGCTTTCTTTCTATTTTTGGAATGATCCTTATCCATTCTTTGAGAAGAGAAAGAAGATAAGATGTAATAGTTGGCGTTTCCCGCTTTTTCGCTTTCTAGGGTTTTTAGATGTATCTTCTTTCTAGATTTAGTAATAAAGCTTGCTTGCGGAGCAAGCCCTAGATTAATGAAAGCAAGGAGATTTTAGAGGGTTCCTACTCCTGCCGCTTCTCTATAAATAAGAGCCTTTGCTCATTTAGTTTCTTTAACCATGCTAGTGAAACAAACAGCGAGCCTATTGTGCCTTCTATTTGTTGCTCAAGTATTGTTCATTTTTATTGTTTGTGATAAACCAAATTGTTGTTTCTTTGTAACAAGGAGTTAGTGTGTGATTCTGTTTTTTATTGTGTTAAGAATAAGTTTGCAAGCCTCCTTAGCTGCAATTTCTTGTTCAAGGCATGTTAAAGTGAGCTTTGTTCTGAGATTTGAGTAATAAAATCATGAGCATCCTTTGCCTTGGTCCAAAATCTCAGATTTCCGTTATCTATGTTCTACTTTTATGATCTTTATTTCAGCTTGCAGTGAAGTGTGTAGGTGTTCGTTGAAAGAGAGATTATTGAAGTATTTTTGTCAGAAAATCTACCTTGTTAATTTCTAACTTCTCTTGCTCTGCTACTACTTGAGAGGTTAGGAACGTCTTTAGTTTAAGTTAGTCGTAGTTGAACTTCTTATATCATAAAATCTCAGCTGCGGCGTTTTGTGTTTAATAAACCTTGTGCTCTAAGCTGATCAAAAAGATAGGCAACTTAGTTTTAGTTTACTTTCTTTCAAACACCATCAGCAAGAGGGAGCTTCCCCTCCTAATTTGAAGAGCACTTTATCTGTGCATAGCTGTCCGTTTTCAAATCCGCATTCCAGAGGTGCGAATTTAAACGCCAACACCCTCAGTCCTAGGTTTTTCCTAAACTTAATTAAGCTTGCTTAGGATAATAAAGCGAGTTTATTATTAGGAGATAAGTGTGAGGTGTCCTTTTTTTTAAAGGGTGGAACCACTTTCCACTTTTGGTGGTCCATCTCCACTTTTTGTGGTTTATTCCTATTGGTTAGATTTGCCACCTACCTACTCTCCTAAGTTCTATATAAACTCACTACCTAGCTTGTATTTTCATCCATTCATGCATATTTGCATTGTATCTTTTCAGCTTGGAAGCTCTTAATGCAATTTTGTCACATCGACATTGCATAATTTCTAGGAGTCGTGGTTTGCATTCTTATGTTTTTCTAGTTTATGCAACTTTGATTTTCTTTTAAAAAGTTCCTTGGGTTATTCAATCTATTTCCGATTTCTAACATGGTATCAAAGCTTTTGTTTAGAGAAACCTAAGTTCTTATATTCTTGATTGAGAGATTAAGTTTCTTGTAAAAATTTTGTAAATTCCCGTATGCTCTTCTCTTGCGTTCTTAAATGATCTGGAGAATCAGAAAGGGTTTGCAAAGATTTAATAACCTCTTTATTTTTCACGTGTTTCGTAAGATCTAAGTGATAGCAGCATTTTTGGTTATACTGGCAGCATTTTTGTCTGTTCCAATGCATCCAGAAGGCTCGAGAAAGTCAGATTTGACTTTTGTTTCATCCAAATTGGAGATCATTTGACATAGTTGCAGGTGGGGGTTTGAAGAAAGTCGTTTTTCATTGGAGCCGTTTCTTTTTTGCTTCAGAAATTCAACTTCAACTCATCTGTGAGAAAAATGATTTTTGGGTTTTGTAGCTAGGATCGAAATCTCATTTGCATATCTTTTAGATTTTGCATATCTTGAGCAAATCTAAAAAAAATTGCTGTCGAAAAAGTGCCATGCGCCATTTTTCTACTGGATGAAGGTTAAATTTTTTTCATTTTCTCATCTTCTGCTTGCTGGATCAAAAAACCATTTCCGGGTTTTGTTCTTCGCATAAAAATATTTCTGGGTTTCTATTATTGTCTACTCATTGTGAATAGATTTTTCAGAAATCAAATCAAAAGTAAACTTTTCTGCTAGAAAACCCATTTCTTGCAAGTTAAATTCAGCTAGTTTTTCAAAACTTCATAACTTTTGTTTCAGGTGTTGGATTTCAACAAATAAGATATTGTTGGAAAGTTGGAGATGAACACTTTCCATCCACAGAGGTATTGAGAAGATTTTTTGCTATTTTGTACCAGATATTTCAGGTTGAAGTTGTCTTGTACTAATTTCTTCAATAGGCCATAACTTTTGCCTTGGTGCTTTGATTTTCAAAAACGAATAGGTGTTGGAAAGGTCTTGAAGAGCACTACACAACCATAAGGTTGATTTTTTCAGATTTTTTCTTAGGTTCATTTTGTATTAAAATTTGTAATTTTGGCTATTTTGAGCCTATTGAGCATTTTATCTTGGAAAAGCTTTGTAAATGCACTAAATTATAAAGTGCGAACCTTTAATATTTGGGGGGGTGATTTTTGATACTAGTGAAAAGGGTGGGGGTGTTCTTGGCGTTCCTGTTTTCACTTTTTTTCCACATTTCTTCATCATGGCATCAACAACAGTTCCTATTTTAACCACATTCAACTATTTTGAGTGGAAATCACAAATAGAAATTTACTTAAGGAGACTTGGTTTGCATAGAGTAGTAATTGGATTTGAAACTGAACCAACTGAAGATGAAAAAGAGTGAGTGGTTTAATAGATGTGATAGGGCATATGGAGAATTGTGTGTCTGTATTGTCTGATTTCTTTCATATTGAATCTTTGAATACTCCAAATGAAATATGGAAAAAGCTAGAATCTCGTTTTGGCACACAAGATTCTATTAGAGGTCATATGTTGGAGAATGAACTAATAAGTTTAAATCCAGACAACTTCAACACAATTCAGGATTTCTTCACCAAAATGAAATCACTAAGGCTACAACTACAACAATGTGGAATTGATAAGAAAGATGAACAATTGATTCTAAGTATTCTCTCAAAGCTAAGTTCTGAATGTTCAGTATTTGTTTCTACCTTCTATGCTATTAAGGATGCACTTGGATCTCAACTCAAGATGCCATCTTTGGATGATTTTGCTACTTCTCTCACATAGGAGCAGGATAAGCTAATTCAAATGGGTACTCTTAGGTCATCTAAGTCTCATGCCTTGGCTTCCAACCTTGGCACAAAATGAACAAAGAGGACAAAGTAGTAATAAGGATAAGAAACAAAAGAATAGCAAAGAGAAGAAGAATCAGAAATTGGCTACTCCAAAAGCAAGTAATGAGACCTCATCTTCAAAAGGTGACAAGCCTAAGAAAGAGAGTGTCAAATGTGCCTATTGTGTAATGTCCTCTTCTCGCTTTTGAGTAGTGCAGTGTTTCAATTAGCCTATTCTAGAGTTCCCGCAGGCTAGTTGATGTGGTTAGGGGACTCAGTTGCTAGCATTGAGGTTCAATGTTGGGTTTTTGGAGGGGTTTCTATTTATAGCAGTGGCCGGTCTTGATGTTGCTATCTTTAGTTGGTCACAGTATTTCCTCTATGGTCTTCAGTTTTGCTCTGATTGGGTGTTCGACATATACTTACTATTTATAGTAGTGCTATTTATAGTAAGTCACCTTTGGAGGAGTTGGTCCCAGGCCTGTGTTCTTGCAGCAGCATAAGTACTCAGTTTATTGTTAGAGAGCCTAAGGTTGCAGTTTAATATTTGCTTAATTCAACCACTTAAAGTTATTTTATAAAGTTATGTTATAAAATTAAATTGAGGGGTAAAGTGGTCATTAAAAGTGTACATTGAGCCTAATACAACGACTTCATGTTGTGTTAAAAAGCTTTATTAATATTTTATTGTCTCCTAGAAGTGGACGCAATAAGGAGGAAAAAAATATTTTAAAATGTTAAATATTTCATGAGAAGTATGGCAGTTGATTTTAGGGTGAAATTAAGAGCATTTTGGAGTACATCGCCCTAAGTGTTTTATATTTTGGAGTTTGGCTCTCATTTGATGATCTTTGCTTTGATGACACAGAGAGATGCTGCCGGATTGTTTCCAGGTTGCTTGGGCTGCGTAGTGAGGACGAAAACCCTCCTTCGTAAGGGCTGGTTTCGGTGGTGAAATATCCACCCTAATCAGATATTGGTGTTTCTTATCAGTGGTGATCACAGGAGCTTCAAGAGTTCAATTTTGGTGAAAGAAATGATGATCTTTTAGTACTTTTAGGTGTGCTTTCGATTGCTTTCAGTTTTGGTGTGGTTTTTGAAGGTTTTGGAGTGATTTATTTCAATTTCTGGGTGTTTGCAAAAATAGACCTGAACTTGGCTTTTGGCTCACAGCTCAGTAATGCTTGAAGATTTCATTCTGGGTATTGATTTGTTTGAAAGCTTTCTCCAAGGCAATTCCATTGATTATTTATTTGCATTTTTTGGAGCTGTTGTTGATTTTCTAGGCCAGGTCAACCTATCTAGGAGGGTCGCCCTCTTGCTTCAAAAATTGCTTTGTCTGGTGTTGGCGTAACAACTAACACCTCTGGAGTAAGAGTTGCTACGAACAGCCTATGTACACTACGCAATGAGTGCTCTTCAAATTAGGAGGGGAAGCTCCCTCGTTGTGCTTTACAAAAATACCTGCAAAGGGAAATAAATTAAACTAATTCCTGTCTTTTTGTTTCAGCTGTAGAGGTACAAGGCTTTCTTGAAAACTATATACGTTGCAGTTGAGAATTTTCTCTGGTTTCGCAGATTCACTAACTACAACTAAACTTAATAACTTAAATTCTATCCAGTTCCCTCAAGAAAAGGGCATGAGAGCGAACAGGTTATGACTATCGAGATGATAAACGTGTTTAGATTCTCTACTTGAAGGCAAGGTGGCGCAACTATCATCTCAATCTGAACAAGTTTTATTGGGCACAAAACAGATTTAAGAATTTACCATGATAATCTTATGAAACCCTATGTGGCATAACACTTGATCATAATAGTAAAGACTCGCAAAACAGATTTATCACCACAATCTTATGAAACCCTATGTGGCATAACACTTGATCATAACAGTAAAGACTTCACAAAACAGATTTATCATCACAATCTCACGAAACCCTATGTGGCATAACGCTTGATCAATAATGACAAAAGATTCACAAGACAGATTTATCTAAACTATGGAAAGAATCCACTATCACAATTGCATGAAACCCTATGTGGCATAACAATTAACTGTAATAGCAAAGATGCATGAACAAATACCAAAAGAGCAATATTGAGGGCAAGGTAGGCGCAGCATATATTTCTCTCTCAGCAAAAGTTAATTACAAATGAGCAAAAGCTCTTATTTATATACATCAAGGTGTAGGTAACCCTAAAATCACCTTGAGTTCACTACATTCTTGCAATGCATGCAAGTTATCGCCAAACCTAATGAAGTAAATATCACGAGTTCCTTGGAACATACCATCAGTTAAGCTGGTACAAATAACCTAAATGGACCATGTGCAAGCATGCAGTCTTATTTAAAAGCAAAGTTAGCTGGACACTACCCTCAGTTAATTGGAAACCCTAACCTAACTCTGTTGATAATTCCAAGGATGAGATAAGCATGTGTTAAGTCAGCAAGTAAACTCAAGGCTGGAAGGAGAGTTAGCTGCTGTTCAGGACTCAACCCTTGAAATTAACTGCAGGTTCAATGGCAGATCACTCCATGTGAACTTCGGTCTAACCCCGACCAAGAACTCGCCGATCTCTCTGTCATCGGCACTTTAGTACTCAAAAAACAACGGTCTGTTTCTTTAGTTCTCTGCCACTCTGTAATTATTGTGCATGCCATCTTTACATTCCTCAGTCGCCTTTCTGAAACTGGCTGCAATCACTGAAATATTCTCTAACTTAGGCGCCATAGGTTCACCTTCAAGGCTGTCACGAATCAACTTCTCGAACTCTGCTTGAACTTTATCCAACTCAACATACGTGCCATCTTCCAGAAGATAATGACACGGAATCTGAACAACGAAGCCACTGACCAGTGCAAGTACTCCAACCACATCATCCTTGAGTGAAAACAATTTAGTAGAGATCTTCTCACATATTTCTGTCCTGAGAAGGTGCTGCTCTCTCCAAGTAAAAACTTTGTCTTGATCCTCATCGATCTCCAAGGCATCATATGCAACTGATAACTGAGATACCAGAACACGATCCTTTGCCAAGTTCTCTGCAACTGCAATCTCAAGCGACTGAACACCCTGACGGAGTTTATGTGCATCACCCCTCAACTGATACAAATCTGCAAGAAGAGTTTTACCAGCAGCAACTAAACTTATCAATCCAGTTGTCTAAAAGTCTGCCATGACTAACCAACTGATCCAATTTTTGTTGTTCTGCAGGTGTATGCTGAGGAAGAACAGGTGTTCTACTCGAATTCCCATGAACAAGATCAGAAATGTATCGACGAAGTTGACCAATTTCAGCTTTAAGTAATGCCTTATCTTCTCCATCTTTGGTGATACGCTCTTCAAGATTATTGGTAACAATCTTAAGAAGAGATACATCTGTCTCTCGTGTAGTCCTGCCAAGATTAGCCTTAGTGAATGTAAAGTCACCAACCTCGACTTCATCTAAGCTTTTACCCTCTGGAGGAACTGCAACTTCAATAACGATTTCTGATTCTGGAGTCTTCTCAATGTGCACCTGTTTCTTGATCTTCTTGTTTGACCTTTTCTGATAAGGTTCACCGAACTCAGATAAGTCAAGGTTATATGAAGGTTCACGCCTCTGTCTCCCTAAAGACTTCTCGAGCCAACAAGACTGAACAATATTCTCAATTCGCGGAGAGACTGTCCCTGATGTATCAACCTGTGGTGGTTCAGGTGTCTCCGATCCAGCTTGAATTGGTGTCTCAGGCTCAGAACTTATGTCAATAGGCTGTTCATGAGGTGAACTAGGAGGAGAAACATGAGGCTTCGGCCTGAATAACTGTCTCTATTGGAACCTCAGGAACATTCTCAACTTGTTTCTGCTTCCTCTTACCAGTAGCTCTCTTCCCTGTGTTTCCACTGAGTCTAACCCCTTCAGGAGGTATTATAATGGCCTTGACTCTGGGTCTTGCTCTAGAAGTAGAAGGCAACGAAGAGAAATCCTTTGGCGGCTCTGCTACAGGAACTGACTTCCGTGTACGTTTGCTCTCCAAGAACAACTTACTAGTCTTGATAACTGATCTGGAAACCTCTTCGATAGAAATATTCTCTTTGGCATACCAATCAGGTGAGCGAAGTGGCTGCCGAGCAACTTGATCTTTGACATATGAATTGAGAAGAACTTCTCCATCATCATCCGATAGACCATCAACATCTTCTGATAGGTAATCAGAGAGCTGACCAATAGTAAGTCTACAATAGTGACGACGACGAACCTCGAATTCATCTTCACAATTAGCCCAAAAATCTTCAAGTGCTGGCGTATGTGCAATCCTTCGCTCTAACCGATCTGCATAATGACCGAGAGGATCATAGGAACGCCTCTCAGTATAAGTCTTGAGTTTGAACCTTTCTATCTCAGTAGACATAAACCTGGCATCTGTCGCCGCATCGCATGTGAAAATTCCCAATGTGAATGGAAAATTAGCTGCAGTCTTATGACGACTACGAAGAAAGAAATGGACGTGCTGCATCTGTCTAAGGAACTCCATGAAAATGAGCTTATCTAAATGGTATCTCGGTAACATCAGGGGTTCTCCAACATATCCATAAACGCGAATGTATGTAAAAGTAGGGAACTGGATAAACCAATCCGCCCAAGTCTCCATCGCTGATTTAGCCTCGGCAGAAATACGAATGTGCATTTCATCATCAAGATCTCTTACTGTTCTCATGGAAAAGTGATCATTCACTGCTCGGAAATCCTGCTCGGATTGAGAAAACTCCAACTAAGGATAATACTCATGAACACGCTGAACACCGAGAGTGCCATTGGTTTTAAGAAACCTGTAGCTACCTTGAAAAGCAACCAAGTAAGCCAAGTAGGATATCATATGAAACTCATGATACTTGAGAAAGTTAGTAATTTGCTGATGTAAGCAATCACTAATCAGCATAGCCCAATCAAAACGCTCTGTACCATCAAGAACTCTGGTAATCAGGTAGAACATCCATGGACGAAAAGTGCTAGCATCTGATTGACCAGTAACTCGGTTAAGTAAAGTTATCAAAACAACAACTTCTTCTTTGAATTCACCGCGACCAACCTTCTTAGGCAAATTAGTCTTCTGAACTGTCAACCATTTCTGAGCAACTTTCCTCTGCGAACGTTGCTGATCAGCATTCCATATCTTCTCACAAGCCTCAAGAACCACAGCGAAGTTATTTGAACGAGGAGGAATAGCAAAACATTTTTCTATGTCTTTCGGATTGAGACTGCAAACAACCTTGCCATCTGTTGATCTGATTTGACGTGAAGATGAGTCATAATGCTTAATGCAAGCAAGTACGAACTCAAGATCGAAAGTAGTAACAGGAATAGATGCCGCTGCCAGCAACCCGGAACGCTCAAGATTCCTCAACGAATTGCTGCTAACACCTTCCAAACTGCTCAGATTGACCACTGGATAAACATGATTCAGGTCGGTATCTGACGTTTTGATGAAATTATGTGTAAGAGCTGATTTCACCTTGTAATCAATGAGATTGAACTGCATTTTGAAAATGATGACTTTTGACTGTAAAGTCGAATATATTTGGAGAACTTTTTGAAAACCTCTGGACAAAGCTAAAAATAGCCTCTGACGGAAGAAATTTTCGAAGTTTTTCTGGAACATGGGTTTTGTGCACAACTGAATTCTGAACAAACCCAGATAGCTGAATTCTCGAAAAAACGTGTTTCAAGCCCACATGCAAAGAGATTCTCGGAAAAAAGCACAGAGCTTCAGAACGAAGGCAAGGGGCAATTTTCTCAAAAAAAATCTAAGACGTGGGTCTTGCTGCAAACACTGAAATATGCGAACCCTGATAATTAGATTCTGAATATGTGTTGAATTTCTTTGACATGCGAAGAAAGTACCTCAGGTGAGAAAATAGAAGAAATAAGACAAAAGATAGAAAGTTTTGCTTGTCTACTTCTGAAAAATCTGCCAACCTCTTCTCTGGAATTTGATGAAACCTGCATGCAAAGAGAAAATAAAGTCTAGAATCGCCTTCCTCTGAACAATCTGAACTCGTTGCTTCGAAGAACACTGAATTCGGACACCTGAATCACCTCTAGCTTGCTGGTCGCTCAAGAAGAATAAGAGCTTCAGAGCAAAAGATGATGAAATAATGGACGCCATGGCTGAAATATATAGAATTTCATCATTGAAAATTCGCACTAAGCAAGGAATGCTTGAAAAGTGCGCTTGGCTTCTAATTGGACCCCATTTTAGTTAACTGGAACTGAGATAAGCTAATTAAAGCACCATGCATTAGGGTTTGCCTTACAAGTCTTCAGTTAACAACTTCATATGACTTTGACTTCAGTTAGCAACCTATAATGAATTCGCCATCTTCAAACTTGCTTTATGATTCACAAATTTGACCTAAGGCGTACCTTCAGATAACTAAAGTTAACAATGTTGATTGAGATAAGAAATTCGCCATCTTCATGCAATAAGCCATCTAAAAATAGGGACCCTTTTCAATCTTCAGTTGGCCTTCAAGAATGCGCCAACTTCACATGCTTTAATCTAAATATAACAACCCTTTAGGAACTAAAGTTGTCATTCCTTGAAAAGTGCGTAGCTTCACAAAATATGCTTCATCATAACAAACACTAAATATGGCGACCCTTTTCATAACTGAAGTTAACACTCAAATGCGCCTTACTTCAAACATTAATGCTTCATCAAAATATGGCGTCCCTTCTTGAACTTCAGTTGACACTCAATGAAGCGCCATCTTCACTAAAACTTCATAATTGCAACCAAATTCGCCATGCATGTGAACTCCAGTTGACATTCACTGATAATCTTCAGTTAAGTGGACATGCAATCAAGTTAACTCAACATGCAAGATAGTTAACTGAACATGCAAACTAGTTAACTCGACATGCAAACTGAAAGATCACTCCACATGCCAACATATGAACTGAAGATGACAACCCAGAAATCGTTTAGTCTAACTGCAGTCAGAACTCCAGTTAAGGCGTCCATTCAACTCACTTTCGAAAATTCAACTTTGAACTATTAAGCGAATTCCAGACTTAGCCAAATTTCATGAAAATTTAAGCTAAAAACCTCTGCCGGGACCTCTGTTCATCCTCTGACACTGGTTGACTGACTTCTCCGATTGGCTGGCTGACAGGTGCATTGCAAAGTTGAGTAAAAACTGATCAAAAGATATCTTGAGACTACCGACCATAAAACTGACATCTAAAGGCTCAAAAATCCAAGCGCCTTTTTCAAAAGCTGCTCTTTTTCTCAGACTTAGACAAATTTTGACTTCTGTACTTCGTACGAAGGGAAAAATAAATTCTTCATAACTTCTGACCTATCAACTTTCAGGACTGGATCTCAGGTTCACTGCTGAGCTGACCTCATTCTGCACAATAGCTGCAAAGGTACATTTCCCAAGAAAACATCTGAGGGGTGAAAAACTAGGGCGCCTTTTTCAAAAGTTGCTCGTTTCATCCCAGACTTAGCCATTTCAGGAATTGGCTAGAATATCACAAAAACCTCGACTGCAAGCTGCTGAGGCATCTCACGAACTGACGGAGACAGGCAACGGAAAGCTGAGTGTAATACGGACACATTGAATATCTGGTATCATCAGAAAGAAAGCATTAAAGGCTTGAAAAGCTTAGGCGCCTTTCCCAAAATGTGCTCTTTGGCTTTTTCTTCTGACATTCTGACTAAGATTTGACCCTACGTTTGACCTCAGGTTCAGGCACTTTAGCAACTCAGATTCACCCGCTAACGGATGCGTCGCGAAGCTCGAACAAAAGTGAGACAAACATCTTGGGTGGCATTTAGCCAAAAACCTTCATTTGGCACCTCAAAAAGATGGGCGCCATTTCCAAAAGTTGCGCTTTTTACCAGTGTTAGTCAATTTTCACTTTCGCCTTGTTTTGCGCTGTATTCACCACAACTTGCTCGAAACAGGTCCGTTTGATAGGCTTGATAGCTCACTGCGAAGCTGACGTGATGCCGGACGAATGTCTGCTGGAGGTGACAAACCCTAAAAACAGGATCTGAGCCCCTAAAAGATAAGGCGCCTATTTGAGAATGTGCTCCCTTCTCCAGAGATAGAAAATTTTGGTGATTTCCGTTCAGATTTTCACTTTTCTTAAATCTCTTCAGTAATAGACTGACATGATACTGACACCAACTCCATATTAAAAACCCCAAAAACGACCATTTGACAACACTTTAACAGGATTAAGACTCAATTAAGCAAAATGCCTTAGTGAAGCAAAAATTTTGGTTTTGGGTACAACATCTGGGCCAGCAAAAGTGGAGTTTGGGTTTGAGACCTTGGCGTTGAAAAAAGAAGGCTTGGGTGTTGGAGATGATCCAGGTGGATATCGAGAACCTAAAAATTGAACTGTTCCTGATGTCCTTGAAATCAACACCATGTCGAAGTGCTCGGGAAATTGGACTCAACACAACTCGAACAGGCGAAAAAGGAGTTCATACATCCGAGTTATTACTAGTGAAAGTTTGGTCAAACCAGGAATGGGGGCCAGTCAGAAAGGCAAAAAAATTGATTGACTTAGAATTGGGCAAAATATGGTGTCAAATCAAAGAGCTTGTCAAATTGATCCTGATGCCACTCGTTTCGTTGAAAACAAAGCATGTACGTGAAAGATATCGTCAGTCAAAGTTGTAGTTGACTAGGGTATGAATGATGATGTTAGCATGAGCTGGTGCGTGACACGTTGTAGATGATGTGAGCATGACTGTATCGTATGGATGATGAGTTGGCCCAATCGGAGATTGACACGTAGCATTCTGTACATCCAATCAACATCAACATGGTAGATGATGTGGCGATCACTGTGTTTTTTAGCGAATGACATCGTGCCACTTGGCACCTTCTCAGTGCGACACGTGGCACCCTCCATCTCCTCCGATGCTTGGCAGTTGAATGGATTTGTTTTATGCACCAAAATGTTTGGTGGGATTGAACCCGCGACCCCCACGTTGGTAGAACTTGCCCCCGCCGTTGCACTCATGCAACATTCGTTTAGCATCTATAGGGATGGGTTTGTTTTGTTATTTTTAGTTTTTCAAACGACTTTAGGAAAAAGACAGCAGGGAGGTTGGAACCCGCAACCTCCCCAATCCCAAAAGAGAAAGCCACCGGTATGCCATTGTGCCTTATTAAGCATACGTAGGTGGTCAGTATATTTTGTCGAGGTTTTTAAAATTGAAAAACCCAAAATAACCTTTAAATGGTTGTTATTTAGTTAGGTTTTAAATTAAAATGAGGACAAAACAACCCACTGACAAATTAGCTCGAGAATATAAAAAGACAAGGGCTTAAAAATAGATCAAATGGATTTTAATAAGGGGGATTATTATTGTTTTTTAATGTAAAATGGGGAAATTGTTTTAACTCATTCCTTAAGAGGGGACAAAAAGGCCAAAATGGTGGTATAGGCCCAAATGGACAAATTTCAAATATAAAAGGGAAGGCTAGGAGGCATTCCATCATCACATTCTTGGAGTGAATTCTCTCATTCAGAAGATTGAGTTCTTCCTAGTGGATTCATTGAGGATCTGGTGACAAAATTGTTGCAGGACGACCTGAGAGAAGAATTGTGGTTCCGAAACTTCGTGCGGGTACGTTAGTAGACTATGGTGCTTGTACTTGAAGGAGTATTGTGAGATTCAGTTGAATACTTTTCTCTTGCGAGGTTGTGGTGAAGTTCTGCATGTGGGTATCCAGTGTTAGGGAGTGCTCGTAGGGCTTTGATACTTCCTGTGTAATGACAGCTTGTACATGTAGTCAAAAGACCAGGTGTTGTAATCAGTTTGCAGGTTCAGCATTAATGGCAAATTGATCACGCTTATTGAGCAGATCTGAAGACGTAGCCCAGAGAGGTGAACTCCGTAATCAAACGTGTCCTTGATCTTATGGTTTACTTTTGATGTTGATTATTGTTCTTTATTCCGCATTTCAACTAAGGCACTTATCAGTGAGCTCAGTAGATTGATGAATTGAATTTACATGTTGGATTCGAATCATTAATTAAAGATCTTGGCATAGGTTTGGATAAGTAATTGTTTCAAATCTATTTAAGTGAAGACTTCGTTGAGTAAGCACACTTGCTAAAGTTTCAAATCAGGAGAACAGGGAGATTTTGAAGGCAAAGTTTGTGAGGGTTTGGTGCTCAGCCTTATTGCTGCTGTAACAACTTACTGTGTCCGATATTAATGTTGTATTTTTCTGATATAAAAGAAAAAATGAAAAGCTATGTTGTTCCTTGCCATTTCAATTAAAAAGGCTTTAGTTTCTTGCATTATAGTTCTTGCAATCTCCTTTATTTTGTATGTATCTGAAACACACTCAAAAAACACATACAAAGAATATTAAACAAAGCAAACCGGCAACAGGGGATTTCAAAATAAAAAATCAGGGGTACTTATTACATATTGTAAGAAAACCCGGTCATGATGAGCACAAATATTTGAAGAAGCAGTTTGATCATTTGAAACACATTCTTGAGAAGAATAATCTCAGTCTTCCTTGTTGTACCCAAAATAAATTTTTGCTTCAATAAGGCATTTTGATTAAAATGGTCTAAATCATGTAAAATTGTTGTCAAAACTCCATTTTTGGTCAAACAAAACATGGGCTTTTTTTGGGTTTATTGTCAATAGGATACTTGCAAATATATAAAAATTTGAAAATTAGGGTTTCATACCCCTATTTTAGGAAAACCCTAAAAAATAGGACCTTTCCAGAAATAATTGAAAATGATTTTAATAGGATAATCTGACTTCACGATCACACTGGTCAAGTCAAAATCACCAAAAGGTTTGTTTTACTTTGGTGGGTCTATTTCATCTTTTCAGGAGAAAAGATAGGTCCTCCGAGGTCATCAATGGCAGATGGGCAGTACTAGGTATCGAAATCCTTGCCTTAGAAGCTTCAAGGAAGAATCCATGGCGAAAGATGCTCGGAAAGATGCTTCATGGCAGAGGGGATTTTCAAAGGTTGAAAAATGCTCGGAAAGATGCTTCATGGCGGAGGGGATTTTCAAAGGTTGAAAAATGCTGAAAATATTCTTAGTTTGGAAGATGCACACCTTACTACAAGAGAGATGCTATGCAGTCAATGCCTTGGTGAGCTTTTCAAGCACCCATACACACATGATGGTGAAAGCAATTGCATGGTGAACGTGTTCGCATCGTTGACAACGGTGATCAACGCAGTTGGCGAGACAGTGAATGCAAAGCGCGAGAGGTGAAAATCTTCACGAATGTTGATGACACTGAAGCCAAAAGCAACCCTGCTGGCTAGGGGCACCCATGAGTTCAAAAGATGAAATGCAGTTATCAAGTTTTGCCAAGACAGTCATCTTCTTCATAATTCTGCCATCTTTACGACGAATCGTCAAGCAAATTCAACAGATTCATCAAACGTCGTCAAACGAAGGTAGAGGCAGAAGATGTTGAAAGGAAAAGCCATCAAAGATGACAGTCTAACAAGGAAAAGAAGCACCCCTGTAGCTCAGGAGCACCCAAGAATGAAAGATATCAGATGCCAGGCTTTGGACTGGCAACCTCTAGATGATCTTTTCTGATTTAGCCCAACTCCGTGATGGATCCTGCAACCAGTTCACGAGACATACCAATGGCAGCAGTTGTTGATCATCCGAGCATGTGAAACAAAGGGTAAATTGATGGACATCAAGGCAAAAACACCCCTGCAGGCCAGGGGCACCTAGAAGTTTGAACCTCATAAATCAATTTTCTGAGCTTGCACATACGGTCATCTATTCTAAAATGTTTCCAGCTTCGCAATGGATTGAACATCCCAATCACGAGATTTGTCGGTCACCGACAACTGCTGATTGAAGCACAGAGGGTCAAATTGAAAAGCATCTAAGAAAATGGCTAACATTGGCAGAAAAAGCACCCTTTTGGGAAAAGGCGCCCAAGAATTCATGGCACCAAATTCAGTTTTCAAGGTTTGCAGCCCCTAGTAACATCTCTTCAGAGTTGATCCAACTCTGCAAGGACTCTGTTAGCAAGGTTTTGTGATCAATTAGGCGACCAAAATTCAGGGTCGAACAGAGGCTATTCATCAAGCAAAAGTTGAAAATCTTCAACACTGGCAAGGTGGCGTTCAAAGTCAACTCCTAGTTAGGATTTTTGAAGACTTTCTCAAGCCTAGGCATCTCAAATTGGGTGGAAACTCTTCCAGTTAACTCCCAATCATGCAAATAGACTTCTCAAGCATGAATTTGGCGCCCTAGCTGATGCTTCGAACTCAAATTGATATTTATCAAAGCATAGGTGTCCATCATTCATTATTTCTTGAAGGTTGAAGAGCTCAAACACAAATATTTTCTCTCCAACGCCATTTGAAGATCTGACGGAAGCCATTCTCAGCGTTCTTTTTTCTAGTCTCAGGTTGTATAGAAGGATGCCTTTCATAAGATTTCATCACTAGGCATCATTTTCCAAGGTAGCAACTTATAACTTCTAACTTCTCCCCACACATTTCTTCTATTCTTGTCTTAGATCTTCTTGCATGTCCAAGTAAATGACATTTTTTCACAGATCTGGCCTTGTGGGTATGAATGCGAGATTGGCCATAAAACCCGCTGCCTCTAGTTTTTAGGGTTTCTACAAAAAGTCACTTTTTTCAAAAACTGATGAACTAGGTTTGATCAGCTCGTAGGCACCTACAATACCCATGTACCAATTTTTTTTGAGAAAAAAGAGCTTCTGGAGCCTCTAAAGCTTTTTCCTCGAAGGGTTATTGCATGTCAAAGAAAAAATCATCTTTTCGAAAATCTGACATTGTGGGTTCGTTCAAAAAGATATCCCCAACAAAACCCACGTCTCAGAAATTTTCGTAAAAAGTACCCCTCGAGGAAGCTATTTTTAGCCGTTGTGAAAAGTTGTTCAAATAGTGTCGTGTGCCCAGTCAATCTTCAAGGTTTTCAGAATGCAATTCTCTCAAGTTAACTATCCAATAAAATACAATGGTTTTATTGAAACAAAGAAACGTACTGTAACTTAACTATCCATCTTGAAAAATATGGGAGGACCCTAAACACGTATTTACAATTCTGCTTTTCCTCAATTGTAGCTGCATTTTCATTGTTAATCTTTTTGTTGATTGGTCCTCCAATATACTCTATATGCTAGATATACTTCACATATGAAGTATTATGATAGTGAAGCATCGAGACTTCTTGAGAAGTCACCCATCCTAGTCCTACTCCAACTCAAGTGCGCTTAACCATGGAGTTTCCCCCAAGGTCAAGCCCACTTAGCTTGCTACCCCATTTGCAAAACCTTCATGTTGTCCCTTATGAACCATTCATCATAGAGCCCCTTAAGCTCATCAATTGATAAGTAGGAGGTATTTTCCACAATGTGTCAAGCTATGATATTAATATCATGATTTGATTGTGTAGTTTTTGAGTCAAGCTCATTGACCCATATTTTGAGTAGTGGTTCAAATGAACCCATCTCTCATTAATATTATGATTCAATTGCGTAGTATTTGTGTCAAAATCATTGACACATATTTCATAGTGGTGGTTTGCATGAACCCATCTCTCATTGAGCCAAATTGACTCAAAAACTACTCAGGAAATATGGGTCAATAAGTTTGACTCAAAAACTATGTAGTTGAATCTTGATATTAATATCATATGTATGCATCTCCGAAGTTTGTGGAGTGGGCAAATGGAACGTCCATGTGAGGGTGGGGACATATGTAATTATTTTGTCATTCTCCGAGGACTTGGAAATATTGTTTGTAATGAGATATTGAATAGGGGGTTACCTAGTGGACCTGTAAGAACATTTTCTATTATTAGTGGGGAATGGGATGTAATTAGTGCTTTATGGGGAAATGCTTGGGAGTGACGTATTTCAACTTCCATAATGAAGTCAAAGTTATTTGTTTGAGGAGCTACAGTCTTCTTTGGAGGACACTCTCTTGAGTGGGTCATGAAAATTCTTACTATGGTATTTTGGGACTTTGTTTGGGCCTATGGTATTGCCTTTTCGTAGTTTTCTAGGCTTTCATGATTCCATAGATTGAGGGCTTGAGATAGAGGTATTTATAATGCATTTTTTTCTACAGGGTTATGTTGTTGGTTTTCCTCTAGGATTGAAGAGTGTTGATCTCCATGGAAATCATAAAGCTTGATATTGTATTGTAACTATGTTGCTACTAGGAATATAGTGGATTCATTGCTCTAGAAGTTGGATTTTTCTAGGGTATATTTGTGTGTCTCTTGTTCTATGGTTCTTGTTAGAATTTGCAAAATAGCAATTAGAGAGCTCAAAAGCATGAATACGTGAATGTACATAAACAAGCTAGGAGAGCAAGCATTTATAGGCTAAGTAAGAGGAAGAGGTGGCAAGTATGACCAATGGGGATAATACACCAAGAGACTCCAAAAATAAGAAAATGTAACACTTGTGGAAGATGCTGACAACTCACTCCACTCACACTAATACTCACTTTATTAACCTAAGCAAGCTTAAATAGAAGTGTAACAAAAACCTATGCTAGGAAAATAGAAACCTATATTAACACTCCCCTTCCCCCCCCCACCCCAACTGTAGCTTAGGTGGGTGAAAAGATGAGTCCGACAATGGAAGCTTGATGAGGGACTCATTTATGGTGGTTTTGTTTATTAAATGCATAGTATGTGATATTCTCAACTTAATTCCTATTTTTAGGTTGCAAATATGTACATATTTATGATTTTTAAATGCATTTTGTATGAATGTACCCAAAAGAAATTCAACCCCAATTTTTTTGTGATACCAACATGCTGAAAGCTGAATTGGTACCTTAGATTAGAAATAAATGAATATTTTTTAACCTATTCCATTCTCATGCACTAAAATTACCTCTTGGACTAATGGAACAAGACAATAACAAATTAGTATGATTGTTGAGCTAGCTTATCCCTAATGGAATTTTTATAAGGCTAATATAAAACATACTAGAGAATTTAGCACTAAACCATTTCGTCAAGAGATGGGTTAAGGTTGCACTAAAAATAATAGATTAAATCATCATTGCAATTAATTTATTTAGTAGGAGAAACATAATCCATTTTAGGCTTATAAACCTTAGCATTGCTGGGATTTAGAGCACGAAAAGTGATGCGAGGTATGCCTTTATGGAGTGGATGTATTTTTATCCCTCTTATTTATCCTGCTATGACTATATGTAGTGGATGATGGATCTTGATCGCTCTTATTAACTCTATTATGACCATTTGCAATGAATAATGTATTTTGGTCTCTCTTATTTATCCTTACTTTCTATGCAAAACATTAAGATCTATTGGTTTGTGGATATCGTTATTGAAATAACCCCCTTACAATTTTTTAATTTTTTACATCAACAATTTCACCCGTTAGCGTTAGCAAAACCAAAGCCAACATTGAAATGTAACACTACACCAAGAATGTACAACAAGATCCCAATGACGGGCGAGGTGTGAGCATATGGCTCCGGGGATTGTTAGCAAATAACCGAAAGCTGGAAATTTCAATGCTTTGCAACTCAACCATTTATTCAACGGGAGTGATTTGATGGCTCAACCAATTAGCAAGATGAGAAGTGCAAGTACATAAAGTAAAGACAGTGAGGCCTATCTCTTCCACCAAATGGTGGGAATGAAAATGCTTATGCAAGAAAGTAAATAAGGCAACGAGGCCTGCCCTCTTCCACTAATAGTGCGAATACAATAGTAATTTTGCACAAATGTAAAGGAGCTGATCAGTACTATTGATTCAACGTTACAATATGAAATATAATTTGCAAGAAGCCAATTGTTATAGCTGTCCAAGTTGCTGCAAATGATATTATATGTTTCTCCAACTTCATAAGACTCTCAAATATAAAAATCAAACCCCAAACTCAAACTTCTGACAATCTGATATAAAAACTAGCAAATAGAAAACATAGACCAGCAAACAAAACCATGCCTAAATGCTCGTAACTTCTCCAAGACTCCACCAAAATACTTGAAATTAAGTGCAAATGAGACTAAGGAGGATGGTGCCCAATTCCCAACACTGAAACATCATCAAACACATGATATTAAATTATGCACGAATCCCAGGATAACCCCAGGCAAGGTACGACTTCCCTAGAGGTGCGAACTTCAAGATAAATCCAAATACTCCAAAATAAAATCTGAAATTGCACAGAGAGGGTCGCCTATAGCATGGAAATTGAATGAGCAACTACCCAAAATGAAAATAAATTCACACAAAGATCTGCAATTGAAAACATCCTTCAACCATGACCGAACCAACAAACTCAAAATTGACAAAAACATCAAGACTCCACTTTGAAGCTCAATCTGCATTCTTTGAGTAAGAAGCAGCCTCATTATCAGCTAGGTGTTGTCTTTCAAACACGAAACTAATCCTTGCTAGGAGGTATGCATTTCTTAAAGCCATTTGCTTGAAATCGTTCCAATAGCTTTTGGGTATGATAGACAATGGATAGCTCCAAATGAAGACCAAGGCTCTTATTTATAAACTTTCTCCAAATTCAAAACTCATTTTCCTCCAATTAGGGCGCCCAAACATATCATTCAAATTGACCGGTATCAAGCTCCATTTGGATTTCATTTCAAACTTCATTCACCTTCATAACTTGGCATCCAACATGAGGAGGAGACGACTTTATTAAAATTGCCAATAATTCATAAGTTAGGCATCCCACATTATCAAGTGAAATATTTATAAAAATAACTTATGTCTCCACTAGGCGTCCAACAAAGATATATGTCATGTCCCCATTTTTGGCGAGCATCAGTGATCGTGAGATTGGCCTATCATGAGACCCTCGTAGGCTGACAGAGTGGATAGAGGGTCGTTTCGGAGCTTGGCTCAGCGTCAGATTGGCAGTTTTGATCAATTGGCTTTCATTCGGGCTCATTCAGAGACATTTTGCAGAATTGCTATTTTTAGCAGTTCCTGGCAGGCAGTGTGGGACCACTGCTATTTTTAGCAGTATGGCTTTGGCGGCATCCGGAATCACTTCAGAGTTCGTCAGCATCAGACGGATCGGTAATCAGATGAGTAACGAGGAAAATATTAATATTTAATTGTATTGATTAAATATTAATTATTTAATGGTTTATAATATAAAGTTATAATTTAAAAATTATAACTTAAGTGATTGCCTTGAGGGGTGCGCCCAACATTAAAAGGGGCCAATTTGACTATTAAATTATAATAAAATATTTGACGGAGAACTATTGAAAATTAAAAGAATTAAAATGTCAAATATTTAATATTTCCCTATCTTTAAGGAAATCGCACTTTTTAGCATAAGAGTGCATTTGCCTTGAAAGTTGAGCCATTATGACATTTGATGAATTGAAATTTGCCAGTCTTTTTCCAGAGGACGAAGACCTTAGGGTTTGAGTTCGACATTCGTTGGAGAACGAGCCATCTCCATCGAAGCAGTTCAGAGGATGTGAAATAACATCTGATTTATTGCCATTAGAGGAATTTCTTCATTTCAGAAGAAGTTGCTGAGCATCACAGAGTTGATATATTCAGGGGTTTTCAGGGTTGAATCCAGTTGAGCAAATCTATTCAGGAAAGCACCTATTTTTACCAGATACAGGAGACCACAGAGAAGGCTGTATATTTATTTATTGATATTGCTGCACATCAGGGCCGTACTGTTTTGTACAGGCCGTACTATTCATTGGGAAGGGCGTATCCACCAGAGGGAGCATTGTCTCAACATAGTTTTCACCTGTGAGCAGACAGTAAATCTTGGCGCCCATTCTTTGTTATTCTGGAGGCTAGAAGAGGATCCGTACAAAGGTATTTAATGCTGTTACAGCCGTACCAGTCTGTACTATACAGGCCGTACAACTCCTTTTCTGGGCGTATTCTTCAAGAGGTCCAAACGCCTTATATATTAGACTTCTATCATCAGCAGTGGAGGCGCCTGGGAGTCTGGAGTCATCTGCAATCGTTGGACAGAGGGAGATAGAGCATATTGGTTGCAGCCGTACCTTTTTATCAGAACATTTAATGCTGTATCAAAAATCAGGTTTTCAATAATCATTGCCTTTTACTTGCATGTCATCAAATCTTTATTGTAATAGTTGCAGAAGAATAATTTATGGTCCAGATTCAGTACATGTATTAGGGTTTGAGATTTACGAAGTGAAATCATTTTTCAAGCATTTATTTCATGTTTCCAGCAAAATCGTACTATTTCATTTATTGCTCAAAACCCTTGAAAACGTTCAAAAAATCACAAAAACCCAAAAACGTCAGAAAAACATTAAACTTCAGTCAGAATCCGTATCAGGGGGAAACTAGGGTTTCTACAGTGGTATCAGAGCAAAATCCTGCCATCCTGAGGGTTTAGCCGTCTTCTGCAGCCGGAACAGTTGGGGTTTTACCAGGCATCATTCTTTCAGGCGAGCTTTGGTTGACAGGTAACAGGGTTCGATCTGTCAGCCGAAAATCATGGCTGACAGGTATTACAGGACTGATAGAACAGTTGATCTTAGAACAGAGACTCCTTACAATAACAGAGGACAAAACCGTGCAGAGGTCTTGCATGCACTCAGAGAACTTAGTGCAAGTCAACGGCGGTCAAATGGTGTATTGCAACAGGTGGCAGTTGCACTTCAGAGACTGGATACTCCGAGGAGATCGTCACCACCTCGTGACGATGACAGAAGTGTTACAGGTTCGCGGAGAGCTCCTAGGTCAGTGTCACGGACAGTGGATAGGCCTATGAGGCCCACCTTTACGAGACAGGAGCCCGTTGAGGATATACCAGGTGAAAGGTATGCGGGTTTGTTCGCCGGCACACTTAGGGCAGCGAACAACGAGTGGCAGTTAGAATCACCTGAGATTAGTGGGAGGATTACCATTGACAGGACACCGCAGAGCACAGAAGGAGAAGTGATGAGCATGTTTCGGGAATATAGCAATCTACCTCAGAAGATTAAAGAAAAACTTTCTTTCGTGAGTTACGTGGATGTGCACCCGAGTCTTTGCCATAAGACGGAGTTCGCAAAACAGAATATCTCACTACAGCTCGTGAGTTGTTTACACCTGGGAAGGATAGAGAATCTACATCTGATGATTATACAATTCTTCATGAGAGTGATTTGATATCTTCAGTCTCTTATGAAGTAGGCAGAAATTTGTGTGATGAATTTGATCGAAGTGCTTATTTGATCCATAAGCACACTAGCACAGCTTCGGGTAATGGCTTACCTACATCGTCTTTGCAGGAGGTGACTCAAGAAATTTCTGCCCTGAAGGTTACTTCTGATTTTTATAACAGCAATGGTGAAATTTTGCGTGAGCATGATATAACAGCTGTTTCAGAGATGCAAAGTAACCCTATTGAGTCGTCATGTGAAGAGACTGTCGAGTTGGGTACTAATGATGCAGTTGGTGTTGAGAACTTATGTTATGATGAGTCTGATTTTTCGGATCAGACCTTTGAAAACCAGCTAGAGGATTCGTATGTTGACACGGAATCCCAGGATCATGCGTTGGATGAGCATGCAGTTACTTGTGGAGTAGAAGCGTGCGAAGATATTGTCATACCAGCAACTTCTACCGTATCAGTTGAGCCATTCTTCGAGGTACAGGGCAGCAGTACCTTAGATGTTGAGGTGTGCGTGGTTGAGAGCACACACGATGCTGCAGATTATGAGGTGAGCGATGACGGATCAGCGTCATATCATAGTGCATATGGTGAACCGGAAATCTTGTATGGGGGTCGTAAGTTTCAGAATCCTCATCATTTGGTTGGGCAATTACATGTAGACGACACTATGATTACCACCGCCCTTGAGCATTTTGACGTTGCTCGTTGGATGTTGACTACCTACAGTTGGAGTCCGCCTTTGACAGATGAGCTCAGTGATAGTGGTTTTTCCCTTGCAGTGATATATGCACTCCGAGAGGCGATTGGAACAATGAAACAAAACTATCTAAAATTACTAGCAGACAGGGATTTCCTTCTCGAGTGGGATTGCATTTGTTATGATGCATGGAAGGGAAAAGAGGAGCGGATCGCTGAGCTCACTCATGAGCGTGAGGTGACTATGGATTCATTGCAGAGCACCCAGTTGGCTCTTCGAGAGTCACAGTTACAGATTGAGAGGCTTACCGTGGCGTTGAGTTTGGCACAATCTTCACCACCTTCGGATGTAGTTCAGTCTTGCTTGGCAGCGGTTGGTGAGGAGTATACACCCATGGTTCATATCAGTGAGGGAGATGTTGAGGAAGTTACATCCCTCACGGTCACAGGAGCAGTTGATACAGGTAGCATGAGTGCACTCGATGAGAGTTGCAGTGAGCCTTGCGTTGCACCAGGTTCTTTTGAGATTAGTACCGCGATAGGTGATGCAGGGCAGATCGTTGATAGTTCTTGTGACATGGTTGTTGATTCACTCGAGAGTTGTGTGACAACCCTCGATACTTGTCCATCTTCACAACAGACATTCAGAGTCTCATCCAGTTGGGAGATTGGTACTTGTGATGATTTGTTTCCTTCTTCTGGAAGCAAATCAATCTTTTCATTTGATACAGTTGACTATGGTCGGCAGCTGGTTGAGCCAAGTCAGGAGTACAATTCAGTTTATTATTCCAGCGATTCAGAGATGGATGATTCAGATCAGGATGGAGTGATTGTGCAGTTTGTGAACAATCCATTATTTGAATTTGATGGTGGTTTGGTCTATGATAATCCACTCTTCGAGTTGGAGGCTGATCGTACTCTTGATACTAGTTCCAGGTTGGGTGATGATCGTAGTATTTGGGATTGTTCCAGTGCATCGTAATTCCAAACCAAACTCACAGAGGAGTTCAATGAGGTGTACACGGTGAGGAGTGCTTACAGTTTTGTGTTTGATCCACCTGTACATGATTCATATTCGATGCACGACACTTGTGCACAGGGTGATTCTCTCGGTACAGTTGAGGGGAGTAATTCATTACTGTGTGCAGAGTTACCATCTTCACAAGATGGGGTTGGCAGCTGCAGGTACTTGACTCAGCAGTTTGCGGGGTATTACTTGCAGGGACAGCAGTCCGTTTTACATCATGCCAATATGTATTTGACAAGGCTTAATACTTCTATGTCGCAGATTTTTCATACGGGTACATGGTTATAGGGCGACTATGGTGTTAGTTGGCATGATGGCTTGGACAGTTATCACATCCATGAGTATTTAGCAGAAGACAGGGAGAGATTCAGGACAGTAGATGCTTCTAGAAGTTTTTATCTATGCATGACGGATGGATGTGGATTCAGATTGTATTGGGATCCCGGTGGCGACAGCTTTGGCACCGAGCATGGGATGGGTCCCAATGGGTCACTTCACTATTCTCAGCATGGTGAAGTTGGAGGCCATAGAGCGCAGTGGCAGCCTGAGGAGGACCGTCACGACAGATTTTCACTCTGGGTTTGGGATCCAGGCATTGATTGCGCAGTTGAGATTGATGATGCTACAGGGGATAGTTCGAGTTGTGTGGGACATTACACAGTTTTCCTTTTGGGGCTTTCCGATGATTGGACTTTGTTTGCAGTGGAGATTGCTTGGGGTCAAGCAATTTTAGGGAGGGCGGACTGTCATGTCCCCATTTTTGGCGAGCATCAGTGATCGTGAGATTGGCCTATCATGAGACCCTCGTAGGCTGACAGAGTGGATAGAGGGTCGTTTCGGAGCTTGGCTCAGCGTCAGATTGGCAGTTTTGATCAATTGGCTTTCGTTCGGGCTCATTCAGAGACATTTTGCAGAATTGCTATTTTTAGCAGTTCCTGGCAGGCAGTGTGGGACCACTGCTATTTTTAGCAGTATGGCTTTGGCGGCATCCGGAATCACTTCAGAGTTCGTCAGCATCAGACGGATCGGTAATCAGATGAGTAATGAGGAAAATATTAATATTTAATTGTATTGATTAAATATTAATTATTTAATGGTTTATAATATAAAGTTATAATTTAAAAATTATAACTTAAGTGATTGCCTTGAGGGGTGCGCCCAACATTAAAAGGGGCCAATTTGACTATTAAATTATAATAAAATATTTGACGGAGAACTATTGAAAATTAAAAGAATTAAAATGTCAAATATTTAATATTTCCCTATCTTTAAGGAAATCGCACTTTTTAGCATAAGAGTGCATTTGCCTTGAAAGTTGAGCCATTATGACATTTGATGAATTGAAATTTGCCAGTCTTTTTCCAGAGGACGAAGACCTTAGGGTTTGAGTTCGACATTCGTTGGAGAACGAGCCATCTCCATCGAAGCAGTTCAGAGGATGTGAAATAACATCTGATTTATTGCCATTAGAGGAATTTCTTCATTTCAGAAGAAGTTGCTGAGCATCACAGAGTTGATATATTCAGGGGTTTTCAGGGTTGAATCCAGTTGAGCAAATCTATTCAGGAAAGCGCCTATTTTTACCAGATACAGGAGACCACAGAGAAGGCTGTATATTTATTTATTGATATTGCTGCACATCAGGGCCGTACTGTTTTGTACAGGCCGTACTATTCATTGGGAAGGGCGTATCCACCAGAGGGAGCATTGTCTCAGCATAGTTTTCACCTGTGAGCAGACAGTAAATCTTGGCGCCCATTCTTTGTTATTCTGGAGGCTAGAAGAGGATCCGTACAAAGGTATTTAATGCTGTTACAGCCGTACCAGTCTGTACTATACAGGCCGTACAACTCCTTTTCTGGGCGTATTCTTCAAGAGGTCCAAACGCCTTATATATTAGACTTCTATCATCAGCAGTGGAGGCGCCTGGGAGTCTGGAGTCATCTGCAATCGTTGGACAGAGGGAGATAGAGCATATTGGTTGCAGCCGTACCTTTTTATCAGAACATTTAATGCTGTATCAAAAATCAGGTTTTCAATAATCATTGCCTTTTACTTGCATGTCATCAAATCTTTATTGTAATAGTTGCAGAAGAATAATTTATGGTCCAGATTCAGTACATGTATTAGGGTTTGAGATTTACGAAGTGAAATCATTTTTCAAGCATTTATTTCATGTTTCAAGCAAAATCGTACTATTTCATTTATTGCTCAAAACCCTTGAAAACGTTCAAAAAATCACAAAAACCCAAAAACGTCAGAAAAACATTAAACTTCAGTCAGAATCCGTATCAGGGGGAAACTAGGGTTTCTACAATATAAGTGAAAATACATAATGGATAACTTAAATATTTCCTTTATGAAGTCATCCAATTTAGCATAAGAAATATTTTCACTTTAAAACATTATTTTGATCAAATATCAAACTTGCCAAGATAATCACCTCAAATGTTGGAGACCAAGTTGAATAAATTGCCCTGCCAGATTTAGCCATAATGCCAGCTATTGAAACACTGCCAAAAATAGCACCAAGGGTGTTGGAGACCAAATTGCTCAAACTGACTTGCCAGAAATAGCCATTGAACTGAATAGCATAAACCCTGCTAAAAATAACATTGCTAAAAATAGTACTTACTAAAATAGCATACTGCTAAAAATAGTGTGTCCAAATGCAATTTAACTACATTTTGAGCGGCTGTCGCAACTTACTAAAAATAGTAAGTCCGGAAAAGTCCTTTGTTTCAGTTGCATGTCACGCCACCGCGAAGCCCTCTGAAAACCCAGAAGGAATCCATAATCCAAACTGCAAAACTCCAACATGCAAGCCTCCAAAACTGCCAAAACATCCTCCTACAAAATAGGAAACCCTTATCACTGCGATCGACTAGCCTATGGGCCTCCGAAATAGGCTAACAACCACTGGAAAGCGTAGTGCTTAAAATGGGGACATTACAGTCCGTCCTTCCCAGAATTGCTTGTCCTCAAGCAATGCCATCACAACTCCAGAAAAGTTCAAACTGATCCATACCAAACCAAGTATGATCCAGGGTCCCATGTCCTCAAGAAGGTCCCACCATGCCGATGTTGCATCACTCTGATCACATTAGTGAGAACATCGTGCCAAAACTGCACTAACCTCCCTTGTAACTCCGAAAGGTTACTGTCCAAGAAGCTCAAACTGTAAGTCCTGGAAGAACTAAAATCAATACCCTACAACATCCCTTGCTCAAAAGATTCTAATAAGTCAATCTTAGCCATACCAATGTCTATTGCAAACTTGAGCAAAAGGAAAGAGAGTCTACTCAACTCAAAATCATACTCCTCAACATAACTTCTCAAAGTGTTTGATAGAGTCACGATTGCATATGACTGCTCTAAAACTTCCTGCAAGGAGAAAAACAAATTCATCCTCATGAATCCTTATGAATCTACTGTGCCTCCTGTGAATTATTCTAAAACAATCACAAAGACTTTTGAAAGCTCTTGTAGAACCTACTACAAGAGTCTCAGAATGATGATCCAAGGCAATCAAAGGTTTGCTGCCCTGAGCATAAGTACAAGGGAAAGCATAGGAGTAGCCACTGGTAACAACTTGAACACCTCCTAAAGATGGATTCAGATTGCTTTGAATCATCACTTCTTGCATTTGAGGCCAAAAATCAGTCTTGATAGGAGACTGTGAAGTCTGAAAATAATTATACCAACTGCCCTCAATGATTGAAATTTGAAATGATTGACCTATGTTTTGATTTACGGATAATCAGCATCCAAAAAGATGAACTACTGCTGCTATACTGAAAGTCATCATCCAAATTAATGCATCTATTCATGTCCAAGGCTGAAAACATCTTCTCAAGAGACTCCAACCCCACATAAAACCACCCTTTGCTCGAAACAACTCTCCAATCCACTAGTTGATGAGCAAAAGGAACCATCAAATGGTTGGTAAGGATGGGGACAACATCAAAGTATTTGAAAATTGAATCCTTATCCCTCCAAGAATTCATCTTTCCACAAGTATTTAACTCCATCAACCCATTTTTAGGATTCCAAGCATGGATACCCAACTGAAAATGATCAACATATCGGAAAGAAAACTCAACACATCTCCTAGTGCTGGTCAAGGCCAAGTGCATACTCATGAAATTGGCGTCCCCTCTAGTGAACTTCTAAAACCAATACATGAAAGCTTCAACAACATTGGAGTTTGAAACATAAGATGACTTCAAATTCAACTCCCAAGATTGACTAGTATGAGCTAAAGCATCACTCAATCAAAGGAATGGATCGACAAGAATGCAAACACAAAGTTTTGGTCTATCTTCCTTCCCTACTTCATGACTAACAAATCTGAAATCTTCACTCCTTGCTGCTGTAATGAAGTTACCAGCAGCTATCAAGACTTGTCTCATTAACACCTTGATGTCAAAGATGTTGAAATTATCTTGCTTCAACACATCCCATGTGGAGACTTCATCGTCGAACCCACTTATGCATTCATTATCAAATTGCTTTGGAAGATTACCAATCACAAAACATGGCACATCCTCATAGAGTGATATCAAATCATCCATGCACTGGAAACCATACTTAGTCTCATGCACAGTTTTATCATCCATCACAAAGAGAGGATTATCATAACTTTCCTCAACACCCTCTTCAAAGAGAGGATTGTCAAAGACTTGAAAGTCATCCCTTCCATCTTGCTGATCCAAATCCGCAATTTCTGATTTTCTTGTGATGCTTTCTAGATCAAACTCCTCTTGAAAACCATCAAGCTCTCCAATCACTTTCTTGACTTCTTCAGCTCTTTGTGCATTCTCGTACTCCCTGAAAAGTTTGAAATCAACAAATTGGTCTTCTACCTCCGTTAGAGCCAATTGAGTATTTTGTAAGATGTCTTTAGTTGATTCAAGCTCTAGAGTAAGCTCACCAACTTTCTTTCACTTCCTTGGAAAGCACTGAAGGTCTTCTTTGCAAATTCAATGGCATGATCTTGATCTTCAATCAAGTACATGAACTCTGAGTTCAATGTCTCCAAGGAGTCTTTGATAAGTTGCAGATTAGGAAGACCAACTTCATCCTTAACTCCTCTTCGTCTCTTTTCAAGTTGAGCCTTCCAGTAAAGCTCTTCAATCAAACTGTGTGTGCGATCAAATTGGGATAGAGCTCGCACTTCCTTGTCAGCAGACACTTTGAATTGACCTCCCCACTCATAAGAGTGCAAAGATGGTTGACTGTTGGTAGGCTGCAAGAAAAAATCAGAACTTTGTTTCTTGTCTTTGCTGCCCTCATAGCCGCTCCAATATTTTTGTCTTTCACCATCAACTAGCTGAGAATGCTCAATGATATGAAGAGGATCATACTTTACAATTTCTTCGACCCTTTGCTTGCAATCAACTTCTTGAATGGGTAAATCAGATTTGTGTTTAAGAACACCTTCAAACTTTCCATCTTCAAGAGCCATATGCTCTTCTAACTCTTCATCTTCCTCATTGTCTTCTTGATCAAAGGTTATGGCAGCCCCCAACTCGATCAATGATTCATTATTGATCGCTGTTCTGGTAGCAACATACTCCTCCTTAGTTGCTGCAACCAACTCAAAGGGGTCATCATGGAGCTTTGCCAAGCAATCTTCTTCATCAAAGACACCTTCTCCTCCAATGGCCACTTCATAGCTTGCAATGCAATCTGAATTTTGAGCTTCACCAGGATCGAAGGGAAATTCATCCCATACAGGTTCTTTGTCATACTTTGGTGCCATCACACTCGGATCCCAAATGCTAAAGGGCTGATTGTAATGATCAACAGAAAGGTGCTCATCATACTCCCCTTGGATTGTTGACTCTTTGAATGAGTCACCTCCCATCTCACTTAAACTGATATCTTCATAAGTATCTCTCTCCACAGGCTTAGTTCGATAATCGACCCCAATACCATCCATGTCACCAACATTATAATGAAGCAAAGAGTCATCTATGCAAGTTGTATGGAAAACTCTATCAATTTTATCTTCAATGAACCCATCATGAGTAGGTATGTTATTGATTTGATCATTAGCAGTCCTGTGAATACCAAAGAAGTCTTCTTGGTTACTTATCATAAATTCTTCATGTGGAAATTCTTGGGAAGTTGGGACAACAACAAGAGGAAAATCCTTCATCACCAAATCTTCAACATGATTTTGCATGAACTCATTGGAATCATCACCAACATCATCACTATAGTAATGGTCATAAGCTGGTTCTATAACAACACTAGTATTTCCTTCATCTTGCTCTTTCTTCTTCAAAAGTGGCCTCAATTTCACCTCACATTGATTAAGCAATTCATTGGTCAACATATCAGCAATAGGAGAAACCCTTTCTTTCACGTTCATATGCGTCCAAAAGGAGAGTTTGGACATTTGGTGGAATTTCATCAACCTCTTTAATAGTGAGAGTAAGAATATTCTTTACAGTTGCAACAACATTCTCTTCTTGTTTGCTCCAAGTGGATATGAAGAGGTAGTGAAACAACTGATAAATCTGATTTTGCATTTCCAAGTCTATTAGCAAGTTACTTGTCTTGAGGTCGGAAAATGTGTTTAAGATAGTACCTCTTCTGGGGAATTGACTGCTACCCGTTTCATCAAGATCTTCATAGTTTCATCGTCATAAGGCATCAAAGGTGCTAGAATCCTCATAACTTCACTAAACCATGAAGTAACGAACAAACTTATTTCTTCATCTGGATGCCCTATCCAATAAGGATGAATCAAAAAGGTTATTGCAAGAGATAATGCCTTATTCAACAATTCAGTAGGTGATTGTTGAACTTGGCTCAAACAATGTTCCAACTCTGATAATATACTCACTTCTTCACCTCTTATCTGACATTCTCCATCGAGCCTTGTACTTGCAATGGAAAGTGACCTTGCTAATCTTCTTTCATCTTTAGAAGCCATAATCAAATCTGACTTCTCACGGTTCCTGAACATCACAAAATGTAACATCTTCTAAACTTCTGAAAACTAAAATTGAATTATGTTCTAACTTCTGGTGTAGTATCTGATTTCTCTGTCACTCATCTGACAACTAAAGTGTTGAACTCACAGGATGGCAGGATCTTGGCTCTGATATCATTGAAATAACCCCCTTAATTTTTTTTCAATTTTTACATCAACAATTTCACCTGTTAGCATTAGTAAAACCAAAACCAACACTAAAATGTAACCCTACACCAAGAATGTATACCAAGATCCCAATGATAGGCAAGGTGTGAGCATATGGCGCCGGGGATCATTAGCAAATAACTAAAAGCTGGAAATTACAATGCTTTGCAACTCAACCACTTATTTAGTGGGATTGATTTGATGGCTCAGCCGATCAACAAGATGAGAAATGCAAGTACAAAAAGTAAAGACGGCAAGGCCTGTCTCTTCCACCAAATGGTGGGAATGAAAATGCTTATGCAAGAAAGTAAATAAGGCAGCGAGGCCTGCCCTCTTCCACTAATAGTGGGAATACAATAGTAATTTTGCAGAAATGTAAAGGAGCTGATCAGTACTATTGATTCAACGTTACAATATGAAATATAATCTGCAAGAAGCCAAGTGTTATAGCTATCCAAGTTGCTGCAAATTATATTATATGTTTCTCCAACTTCATAAGACTCCCAAATATGAAAATTAAACCCCAAATTCAAACTTCTGACAATCTGATATAAAAACCAGCAAACAAAAAGCATGGACCAGCAAAACAAAACCACACCTAAATGCTCATAATGTAATGTCCCCTTCTCAAACCTGATCTTTCCAGTGACCGTTGGCCTTTTCTTTGGGAACTCGAAGGCTAGTCGGAAGATAAATTAGGGTTTCCTATTTTTTAGGAGGTTATTGCTCAGAGATGATGGTTTCAATGGCGGATCCTTTCTGGGTTTTCAGAGAGCTTCGCAGTGGTGTGTTCATCTCGGCATTCTGAGCATTTCCCGGAATTTACTATTTTTAGTAAATTCTATTTTTGGCAGTTTAGCAGTTGGGTCCAGCGTGGTTGACTTCCTATGTCAGTTTGATCAGTTGACTTGGTCATTATTGGCTTCAGGGCACAATTGGAGAGATAAGTTGATATAATTAATTAAAAAGTCAAGTTTTAATATTATATTCGGACATTGACCCCTTGGCCTAGTCTATTGACTTTATGTTGTTTTGAAAAGTGGGCTTTTTGAGGGTGGCGCCTCATTAAAGATTATTTTATATTTTACATTTTATCCAAAGTCAAAACAAGCTATAAAGGGGACGCAATTATTAAAGTATTGATTTTAATTAAAAAAGTCAATATTGAGCTTGAAGGAAATGGATGCCATCCTTGAAAGAGATTAGGGTTTTTGCCTTGAAGAGGAGATTAGGGTTTTGAGAAGTCAACGAGAAAGTTATAAAAGGAAGGCTTTGATCATCATTTGGTATCTTTTATCTACAGGAATGTTATGCTGCCGTATTGGCTTTGGGATTGCTTCGAGGAATGAACGCCTCCTACCTTGGGCATTGCTTCTCGCTTGAAAGATAGCGACTAGTGGTGAGATAGTGTAGTTTGAATGTTTTATTGTGAGATTTCTGCATTTTTAGTCTTTGTGAGGATATGTAAATCAGTTTTATGCATATTAGTGGTTTTCTGGAGTGCACATTCATTGTAGCAGATTGATGTTTTTAATCATAAGTCATAAAATACACAAAGAGTCGTTCTGGGTATTGTCTCATTGGTTTTCTCTGTTGGAAGCGACCCTTCATGAATATTTGCAGATTTTAATACGAAGCTTATGATTTTATAATGCAAATCCGTCATTCCTTGTAGGGCGCACTTTCTAGAGTGCCTCGGGATCCATGTCATTAATTATTAGCCATTTTTAGATGCCATTTCTTATTACTAAGTTAGGTGCCATCATTTTTAGGGTCTATTGCATCAGATTTGAGATCATTTGGGTGAGAAATGAGAGAGATATGAGCATATGAGTGAATTCCTAGGATGCTGGTTTTTAATTTAAAAGTGCAGATTTGTGGAAAAACAGAATTTGTATTTTGAACATTGGAAGGTTTATTGTTTTGGCTCTTCTAATCATTCTAAGAAGAGATCTTTTGATGTAATGTTAAGCTCTCAAATTCCTATGCTACCAGCAGGCGAATGAACATCATTTTGTAAGCTGACAGTAGTACTGGCAGCGGTTCTTTAATCTTGCTCAATTTTGATTTGTAATTGCTTATCTGATATTCGGAAGTTGTTTTTGTAATATCTAGCATCTCCGTCATATGGTAGCTCCCATTCCGTCTCGGTCTGGAAAGCACATTCTTGACGTCGAGTATTTACAGCATCATTGTTTAGTTTCATTCAAGCATTGTTTTTGTACTCACTCCGTCATATGGTCGCCCCTCACTCCGCATTGGATTGGGTAGCACATACTTGACGTTGAGTTCCCTTTCAGCATTTAGAGTAGAAGACCCTCTGACCATATGCTCGCCATCATCGGCGCCATTCTTGGTTAGAGTTGCTTTCAGCATAAGCAGTTTGAATTTAGATCCTCTGACCAATGCTCGCCATCATCGGCGCCATACTGGTTAGAGTTGCTTCAGTACGTTTGGGTTTATCTTCTAACCTTAACGGGTACTTTGATTGTAATGTTGTAATTTGAAATTTGTGAAAAACGAAAAAAATTGGCTCGGAATATTTCAGTGGTATCAGAGCCAAGATCCTGCCATCCTGTGCCCATCAGAGTTCACCTTACAGAGAAAACAGATTCTACATCAGAGGTGAGAGCTGAGTTCAGTATTAGCTTTCAGAAGTTTCAAAGATGTTGCATTTTCTAAGGTCTATGGGTCGTGAGAAGTCAGATTCAACTATGGCATTGGAGGAAGGAAAGGTTAGTGATGTCGTAAGGGACTTCATTGAATATGCCAAACAGTTTAAATGACAATGTGAAGATGAGGCTGTCAAACTCCGTGAGCAATATCAAACCATGCCAGATGATTATAGGTACAATGTTTCATTTGATTCCCATTTGAAGTGTGTGGCGTCAGTGGAGCCCGAAAAGTGGAAGATGGTGGACCACAGTAGGAAAAGGATAAAAAGGGAAGCAGAACAAGCTATGTTCGAAGAATCAAAGAAGGAAGGAGATGAAGTGCCTATTTGTGGATTGCAGCCGACAAATATGCAAGTTGAAGAGAAAAATCAGTCATCTAGCATTGAAGATGGCACAAACAAGGTGCACATATCACATCAAAATGATCGTGAGCTCGAAGGAGAAAACGTGACAGTTGAAGAGTGTGTGGAAGAGCCTCATAATACGCCCCTTGACTTGCATGTGATAGCAAGTGAAGAAGAGCAAGTTGAAGGAAATACTATTGGTGTCTTTGAATCAGCTTATGACCGTTACCAAAGTGGTGATGTTGGTAATGATTTCGATGTGTTTGTACCTCCTCTTGTTGAAGATTTAGTGAGGGATAGATTGGCTCTTGTTGCTGTCTCAACTTCCCGAGAAGTTCCACATAAGGAAATCAGCAACATAATCTCTCATGAGGGTTCCATAGAAGATAATGAAGATGAAGTTTTTCAAACACCAAACATTGAAGATTCTTCACTTCATTTCGGGGGTAACATTGTTGGTCATGGGATTGATCAGCAAACTGAGCCATTGGAGAAAAACTTTTTTGATGATTTCAGCTTAAGTGAATTAGGACTTGACTTATTCAAAGAGTCATCACTACAAGGGGAGCATGATAAGTTTTTTCCAGTTGATCATCTTAATCAGCTCACTAGCATTTGGGATCCGGGTGTGATGGCATCAAGTTATGTTAAAGAACCTGTGTGGGATAAGTTTCCCTTTGATCCTGATGAAGAACAAGAACCAGGTTGCACAGTAGACTATGATATGGCCCTTGAAGATGGAGAGTTTGAAAGTGTTATTAAACACAAATCAGATTTATCAATACACGAAGCTGGTCGCAAGCAATGGGTTGAAGAATTTGTGGAGTATGATGCTTTTTATGATGATGAGCATTCTCTGCTAGTTGGTGGTGAAGTACAAGAATGTTGGAGTAGCAAAGAGGGCAGCAAAGGCAAGGAACGAAGTTCTGATTTTCAGTTGCAGCCTATCAGCAGTTCACCGTCTTTGCATGTTCATGAGTGGGAAGATCAATGCAAGGTATCTTTTGGAAGAGAAGTACAAACGCTATCCCTATTTGATCGCACACACAATTTGGTTGATGATCTCTATTGGAAGGCTCAGTTTGAAGAGAGACAAAGTGGAGTTAAGGATGAAGTTGCTCTTCCTAAATTGCAACTAATCAAAGATTCTTTGGAGACATTGAAATCAGCATACATACACTTGATTGAAGATCAGGATCATGCCGTTGAATCTGCAAAGAAGGCCTTCATTGTTTTCGAAGAAAGGGAGAGTAGGGTTGATGAGCTCACCTTGGAGCTTAAATCAACAGAGGACAAGTTGAAAGAAACTCAGTTGGCTCTAAGAAAGGTTGAAGACCAGTTTGCAGATTTCAAACTTTTCAAGGAGCAAGAGGATGCACGAAGAGCTGGAGAAATCAAGCAAGTGATTGATGAGATTGATAGTCTTCGAGAGGAGTTTGATCTTGAAGGTTTCACAAGAAAATCAAAGGTTGCATGTGCAGATTTGGAGCAGCAAGATGAAAGGAATGACTTTCAAGTTTATGACAATCCTCTTTTTCAAGAAGGTGATGAGAAAAGTTATGATAATCCTCTCTATGAAGTAGAGGATGAAATGGAGAATGAAACTGATTCTGGTTTCCAGTGCTTGGATGCTTCGATATCACTCCATGAGGATGTGCCACGTATGTTGAGTAGTAATGGATGCATAAGTGGCTTTGAGGATGAAGGTTCTACATGGGAGGTGACGAAGCAAGGTAATTTCAACATCTATGACATCAAGGTGTTGAAGCGACAAGTCTTGGTAGCTGTTGGTAACTTCATCACAGCAGCAACGAGTGAAGATTTCAGACCTACTACTCAGGAGGAATGGGAAAAAGGTGAACTAGACTTTGGTAGTTGCACTCTTGACAATCCATCCCTTGGGTGGAATGATGTTTGGAATCATATTGATCAGTTTTGGGAGCAGAAATTGAAGCCACTCTATGTTTCATACTCCCTTAATGTGGAAGCGTTCATGGTTAAGCTTCAAGGATTTACTAGAAGGGGCATTAGTTTCGTGAGAAGGCACTTGGTTCTCACTAGCACTTTGGAATGTGTAGAGATTTTTTTGCAGTGTGTTGAAAATCACTTTCAGTTGGGTATCCATGCTTGGGATTCTCAATTTGGGTTGTCAGAGTTTATTACTTATGGAAAAGACTCTTGGAGGGATAAGGAACAAATTTCCAGACTTGTTGATGTTGTTCCCTTCATTTCCAGCTACTTGATGGTTCCGTTTGTTCATCAACAAATGGATTGGAGAGAAATTTTGAATATGGGTTGGAAAGATCAACGATCGGTAGTTCTTGGAAGTGACTTTCAGCTCAGACAAGGGCAGATTTTGAGACACGAGTTTGCTGGTTGGAGGCAGACCAGCCACCTTACTTATGGAGTTACTTTCTTTCAGGAGAGTTGGTACCTCACTCCTGATCAAAGAAGTGGTAGTTTTCTGATGGAGATGGCTTTGGCGTGTTTTTCAGCCACTTTGGAGGTTTGTAATGCAAATTCTGATGGTTTATTTTCATTATTGGTTCATGACAATGAGCTACCCCATACTTTGGATCTATATTTTGAGACTCTTGGGGTTGGAATTGTGAAAAAATTCTTCAGACTTCATAGTTGTGCCATGATAATTCAGTTGAGGCATAGGGAATTCATGTGGAGTCCTGAGTTTGAATTTGTTGAGCTTTTGCAAAGGATTGCCTTCCTCTTTGCAAAAAGATTTGAAGATGTCACATTTGCAGTCATGGTTCCGTTTGTTATCATGTGGAGGTATGCTGAAGAGTTCAAGTTTGATTTGAGTAGACTATCTTTCCTATTGCTTAGAATTCTGATTGACAGTAGTATGGTTGATACTGTTAATTCGGGGCATCGTGGACATGAGATGTTGCATGATTTTGATTTCCCTCCTTTAAGATCTTCCAGTTTGAGTATCATAGATGGTAACACTTTGGAGTTACAAGGGGAGTCAGTGCAGCATTGGCATGATATTTTCATTGATGTGATCAGAGTGGTGCAGCATCGGCATGGTGGGTTTTTCCTGAGACGTATTTGGGAACCAGGGATCATACTTGTTGCGTATGGATTAGTCTTCAAATTTCTGGAATTGTGGTGGTATTGCTTGAGGACAAGCAATTTTGGGAAGGGCGGATTGTAATGTCCCCTTCTCAAACCTGATCTTTCCAGTGACCGTTGGCCTTTTCTTTGGGAACTCGAAGGCTAGTCGGAAGATAAATTAGGGTTTCCTATTTTTGAGGAGGTTATTGCTCAGAGATGATGGATTCAATGGCGGATCCTTTCTGGGTTTTCAGAGAGCTTCGCAGTGGTGTGTTCATCTCGGCATTCTGAGCATTTCCCGGAATTTACTATTTTTAGTAAATTCTATTTTTGGCAGTTTAGCAGTTGGGTCCAGCATGGTTGACTTCCTATGTCAGTTTGATCAGTTGACTTGGTCATTATTGGCTTCAGGGCACAATTGGAGAGATAAGTTGATATAATTAATTAAAAAGTCAAGTTTTAATATTATATTCGGACATTGACCCCTTGGCCTAGTCTATTGACTTTATGTTGTTTTGAAAAGTGGGCTTTTTGAGGGTGGCGCCTCATTAAAGATTATTTTATATTTTACATTTTATCCAAAGTCAAAACAAGCTATAAAGGGGACGCAATTATTAAAGTATTGATTTTAATTAAAAAAGTCAATATTGAGCTTGAAGGAAATGGATGCCATCCTTGAAAGAGATTAGGGTTTTTGCCTTGAAGAGGAGATTAGGGTTTTGAGAAGTCAACGAGAAAGTTATAAAAGGAAGGCTTTGATCATCATTTGGTATCTTTTATCTACAGGAATGTTATGCTGCCGGATTGGCTTTGGGATTGCTTCGAGGAATGAAGGCCTCCTAGCTTGGGCATTGCTTCTCGCTTGAAAGATAGCGACTAGTGGTGAGATAGTGTAGTTTGAATGTTTTATTGTGAGATTTCTGCATTTTTAGTCTTTGTGAGGATATGTAAATCAGTTTTATGCATATTAGTGGTTTTCTGGAGTTGCACATTCATTGTAGCAGATTGATGTTTTTAATCATAAGTCATAAAATACACAAAGAGTCGTTCTGGGTATTGTCTCATTGGTTTTCTCTGTTGGAAGCGACCCTTCATGAATATTTGCAGATTTTAATACGAAGCTTATGATTTTATAATGCAAATCCGTCATTCCTTGTAGGGCGCACTTTCTAGAGTGCCTCGGGATCCGTGTCATTAATTATTAGCCATTTTTAGATGCCATTTCTTATTACTAAGTTAGGTGCCATCATTTTTAGGGTCTATTGCATCAGATTTGAGATCATTTGGGTGAGAAATGAGAGAGATATGAGCATATGAGTGAATTCCTAGGTTGCTGGTTTTTAATTTAAAAGTGCAGATTTGTGGAAAAACAGAATTTGTATTTTGAACATTGGAAGGTTTATTGTTTTGGCTCTTCTAATCATTCTAAGAAGAGATCTTTTGATGTAATGTTAAGCTCTCAAATTCCTATGCTACCAGCAGGCGAATGAACATCATTTTGTAAGCTGACAGTAGTACTGGCAGCGGTTCTTTAATCTTGCTCAATTCTGATTTGTAATTGCTTATCTGATATTCGGAAGTTGTTTTTGTAATATCTAGCATCTCCGTCATATGGTAGCTCCCATTCCGTCTCGGTCTGGAAAGCACATTCTTGACGTCGAGTATTTACAGCATCATTGTTTAGTTTCATTCAAGCATTGTTTTTGTAATCACTCCGTCATATGGTCGCCCCTCACTCCGCATTGGATTGGGTAGCACATACTTGACGTTGAGTTCCCTTTCAGCATTTAGAGTAGAAGACCCTCTGACCATATGCTCGCCATCATCGGCGCCATTCTTGGTTAGAGTTGCTTTCAGCATAAGCAGTTTGAATTTAGATCCTCTGACCAATGCTCGCCATCATCGGCGCCATACTGGTTAGAGTTGCTTCAGTACGTTTGGGTTTATCTTCTAACCTTAACGGGTACTTTGATTGTAATGTTGTAATTTGAAATTTGTGAAAAACGAAAAAAATTGGCTCGGAATATTTCACATAACTTCTGCAAGACTCCACCAAAAGGCTTGAAGTTAAGTGCAAATGAGATATGGAGGATGGTGCCCAATTCCCAACACTGAAACAACATCAAACACATGATATTAAATTATGCACGAATCCCAAGATAACCCCTAGCAAGGTACGACCTACCTAGAGGGGCGAACTTCAAGATAAATTCAAATACTACAAAAGAAAATCTGAAATTGCATAGAGAGGGTCGCCTATAGCATGGAAATTGAATGAGCAACTACCCAAAATGAAAATAAATTCACACAAAGAGCTGCAATTGAAAACATCCTTCAGCCATGACCGAACTGACAAACTCAAAATTGACAAAAACATCAAGACTCCACTTTGAAGCTCAATCTGCATTCTTTGAGTAAGAAGCAGCCTCATTATCAGCTAGGTGTTGTCTTTCAAACACGAAACTAATCCTTGCTAGGAGGTATGCATTTCTTAAAGCCATTTGCCTGAAATCGTTCCAATAGCTTTTTGGTATGATAGACAATGGATAGCTCCAAATGAAGACTAAGGCTCTTATTTATAAACTTTCTCCAAATTCAAAACTCATTTCCCTCCAATTAGGGTGCCCAAACATGACATTCAAATTCACCTGTCTCAAGTTGCATTTGGATTTCATTTCAAACTTCACTCACCTTCATAACTTGGCGTCCAACATGAGGATGTGACTTTATTAAAATTGCCAATAATTCACAAGTTAGGTGTCCCACATTATCAAGTGAAATATTTATAAAAATAACTTATGTCTCCACTAGGCATCCAACAAAGATATAAGTGAAAATACATAATGGATAACTTAAATATTTCCCTTATGAAGTCGTCCAATTTAGCATAAGAAATATTTTCACTTAAAACATTATTTTCATCAAATATCAAACTTGCCAAGATAATCACCTCAAATGCTGGAGACCATGTTGAATAAACTGCCCTATCAGATTTAGCCATAATGCCAATTGTTGAAACACTGCCAAAAATAGCACCAAGTGTGAAGAACCCAACTGGTTCCAACTTTGCCTAACTGCTCATCTGTGAAGTTTTATTGCATTTGCTTGTGTTTTTGTGAATTTTTAGGCAAAATTTGAGAAGTGCACCAAGCATAAAATGGTGCTAAAACTTAAATTAAAGCAATAATATGGAAACTGCAATTGTATTAAGTATTAAGCAACTGCTACAGATTGATTGTAAATAATAAACGTACCCAAAGGTTCTCAAATTATTTAAATAAGAAAATCTGGCACATGCCAGACAAGAATATTGGAAATTTATGAAATCCAACGCCCACCCCCTGATAATGGTTTCTCCTTGCTATTAGCTATAGCAAATGACTAGAGAACACAAGGCGTCCAAGATGGAAACCCCAGAAGGCCAAGATAGAAGGCGTTTTAGCTTCCTTGTTCACACGCCTAGCTTGCAGAGGCGCGCCTCCTAAGGTTGAAAATACGGCTAGCAAGGAAGGAAAGTGCGGCCAGCAAACTGATGCACACAAACATTGAATGAAGGCGTCTCAAGCAATTTGTCCCTTATTGATTTTGCAAAGAAAACTGTAAGGTAAATCTCGGATGAATTACAACTGGACTCCTGTGTGAAGCCCTCTCAGAAGCAACAATTCAGTTGGTATTCCATAGCCTCACAATTGCAGAACACTGAAGAGTCCTTGTTTCTCCAATGGTGAAATCCTCTGAAACCCTTGTCTCAGGCACAAGTATCAAGAAGCCAAAATAAGATGTCAAATAATCAATTGGTGAGGTCGACTTCTTCCTGGCTTCTATTTATCTCTCAAAAAAGAACGACTTCCCAAGAATGCACGACTTTTGCCATTTAAATACATTTAAATGTATTTAAGTCACTTTAATAGTCTTTTATTTCACTTAATCAACTTGGACGTACCTTTTATGACTTAAGTGATTTGATTTCACTTTTATAATATTTAAGCCATCACTTTATAATATTTTAAGTGGCTTTTAATTATTATCAAGTCAAATTATAACTTTATAATATTAAATAACTTAACCACTAAAATATTAATATCTCCCTCAATTCTCAATGTTTTGACGTGCCATTAGAAGCTGACAAACACTAAACTGCAAATGACTGCACTGAGCCCAACATTGAACTGAAGTGGTGGAAATGACAATATCTACCATCATCTGCCACTGAGATCCCCTATCCACACATGTTAGCCTACAAGGATCCAAATAATAGGCTAACCCATCTGCTCTTGACACTAACTAGAGTGGGGACATTACAGTCTGCCCTCCTTGAATTTGCTTGTCCTCAAGCAAACTCAAAGATGGATGGTGTAATATGCTCTCGGTCTCCCAAGTAGCATCCTCTGCTGGCAGATCTCTCCATTTAACCAAATATTCCCTGATAACCCGCCTCCGAAGATTACGCTCTTTGGAATCCATGATGGCCTCAGGTACTAAAATCAACTTCCCCTCATCATCCAGAGGTGGTAAGTCTGAAGAGGGAATTATATGTTGTCCCAATGCCTTCTTGAGGTGTGACACATGGAACACATTGTGCACGCTATTGTCTACTGGAAAGTCTTAACTTGTAAGCCACCTTGCCAACTCTCCTGACAATCCTGAATGGCCCATAATAGGGTGGCTTGAGTTTCTCTGCGCCCCTCTTCCTAAGAGTGGACTGCTTGTAGGGCTACAGCATCAGATACACCATATCTCTGATCTCAAATGATCGCTGAACTCTCCTCTGATCAACGTATTGCTTTTGTTGATTTTGAACCTTCTAAATGTTCTCACGAAGGGCTCTTATGATATCCTGTTTCTTCTATAACAGATCCCTAGCACTCGGTACTCTGCAATCGCTAAACAATAAATCGAGGAAACTAGGAGCATCATAGCCATACAATGCTCTGAAAGTTGTCATCTAGATAGACATATGGTGAGTGGAATTGTAGCAATACTCGCAAAGATGCAACCACTTCACCCAAGCCTTCTGCTGCTCCGAAATGTAGTTCCGTTGTCATCCCTCCACCAATTTGTTGACAATCTTTGTCTGCCCATCAGTCTGTGGGTGGTAGCTAGTGCTCGGAGTAAGCTCTATCCTGCATAGTCAGAATAACTCCTGCTAGAAGTTACCCATGAACCTACTGTCTCTGTCGCTGACAATACTCTGAGGTAAACCATGCAATCTGAATACCTCACGAAAGAATAGATCCACTACCTATGTAGTTGAATATGTAGTGGTGATCGAGAAGAAATGCGCATATTTAGTCAATCGATCTACTACCACATGAATGCTGTCTCTTCCCTGAGCTTTTGGCAAGCCCGTAATAAAGTCCATAGACAAGCATTCCTACTTACTCTAAGGAATAGGAAGCAGCTGAAGTAACTCCGAAAGGTAAGTATGCTCTTGTTTGTTTTGCTGACAAATAAAGCACTCCCTGACATACTGAAGAACATCAGATTTGAGACCCTTCCAAGTGAATCTCTCCTATACCTGCCTGTAGTCTTAAAGTATCCGAGATGACCAACCATTGGTGAATCGTGGAAAGTCCTCAACACCCTACTCCTCACATCAGAACCTGGGACTAAGAATATTCTCTCCTTGTAAATGATGAGGTCATTCACAAGAGAGTACCTACTGTCTTATATTGTCCCATAAATAATGCCAGAAGCCCATGGATTCTTGGCATACTCTGCTACGATCAAGTGACTCCAATCCTCTGCAATCTCTGCCATGGAGCTCAAATGGGGACAGAGAGATAAAGCTTCAACAACGCTCCGAGTCCCTTTGACATAGGATATGTCAAAATCATAAGACTATAACTTGCTGACCCATTTCTGTTGACGTTCATTCAAATCCCACTTTCCAAGGAAATGTTTCAAGCTATTATGATCAATTTTGACACAAAATTTACTGCCAACTAGGTATTGCCTGAACTTGGCCATTGCATGCATGATGGCCAACATCTCTTTGTCGTATATATTGTAGCTCCTCTCAGGACCCCTTAGCTTGCTGCTCTCGAAAGCTATCGGATGACGATCTTGCATAATCACTGCACCAATACCCTCGCCACAAGCATCACAATGAAAGCTCAAAAGGTTTGGTGAATTATGGCAAAGCTAAAACTGGGCATGTAGTCATCAAGTGTTTGAACTTCTCGAAACACTCATGTGCCTGAGGTGTCCAAACAAATGCTCCCTTCTTAGTCAAACCTATAAGTGGTGTAGCATGCCGTGAGAATCCATTGACAAACCGATGATAGAAGGCGCATAACCCCACAAATCCCCTGAGCTGTGTCAAAGTCTCAGAAGTAGGCCAATCAATAATGGCACGAACTTTATCAGAATCCATGCGAACTCCATCTCCACTGATGATGTGGCCCAAATAAAGCAGCTTTGCCATGCCCAACGCACACTTGGACTCGGCGTACAAGGACTCCCTGTCAAGTATGCCCAAAATAGTATCTAGGTGAACCATGTGCTCCTCCCAAGATTACTGTAAACCAAAATATCGTCAAAGAATACCAAAACATATCTCCTCAACTGAGAGTGGAAGACCTTGTTCATAGTGGACTGAAAAGTAGCTAGTGCGTTGGTTAAGCCAAAGGGCATAACCAAAAAATCATAGTGTCCACAATGACAACAGAAAACAGTCTTCTCTACATCTTGTTCTCTAACTCTAATTTGGTGATACCCTGTCCTCAAGTCAATCTTAGAGAAGTAACAAGCACCATGTAGCTCTATCAACTTGTCGATGCGAGGAAAGGGGTACCTATTCTTAATGGTTTTCTTGTTCAACATCTTGCAGTCAATGCACATCCTGAGTGTACCATCTTTCTTCTTCACCAAAACAACTGATGAAGCGAAAGAAGACTTACTCGGGCTTATGTGTCCCATAGCATTTCAATTCTTTGATGGTTTTCTCAATCTCATCCTTCAAACGTTTTGGGTGCCGGTAAGGTGTAATCATGATGGGCTTGGTGCCCTCCTCCAACTCAATGATTTGCTCTATGCCTCTATTAGGAGGTCTACCATGAGGTATATCATTAAATACCTGCGTGTGCTTCACTCTTAGCTCCTGAACATCTGGATGATAGGGTGATTTGTGTTGCTCCTCATACAAAGGTGTCGACTTACATTCTGCTGCCCACTCTACCATGTCATGTTTAATAAGCCTCTCCATTCTTCTGAGAGTGATTACCTTCAAGTTGCTGTCCTTAATGGCTTTCAGTACATAATTAGTCCCACCAACCTTGAATTTCATTTCCATGTCTCTAAGGTTGAGTGTAAATTCTTCAATTGCATGAAGCTACTTCATGCCAAGGACTACATCAATGCCTCCCATGTTAACCACATAAAAATCTGCTTTAAACTCATAGTTATTGAGTTTCATAGGCAGATGCAGAATCATTCTCTCACATTTGAGAGTGTAACCATCAACAACTTTTACTCTAATCCCTTCAAACTCGAGTTTGAATTCCATGTTTCTCCACTGACCGTGAATCAATGAAGTTGTGAGTTGCACCTATGTGAAGCAAAGATATGACTCTTTGACCAGCCAAGAGTCCACGCAACCTAAAGGAGCCTTCCCTTTGCATGCTAGACATGTGAGCTTCCTGTAGTTCCATTTCTCCTTCAATTTCAACTTCAATTTCTGAATTTTCAATCCCTGAATCCTCTTGATCAGCTTGCTGGTCTGATAAATCAGTCATGTTTTCTCCCTCATAAAACCGCTCCATATGCCTATTTTGACCTTTAGGCTTAAGAGGACAATTATGGTTTAGATCATAAGGACCCTTGCAATAAAAACATAGCTTCCTCCTACGCAAACCATTGATTGTTTCCCTATCCAAAGGTGCTGCAAATTTTTTCTTTTGATCAACATTGTTTGATATCTTTGGATCTGATTTGTTATTATAGGATGAAGATGGTTTTGATTCGAACTTACTACATGGAGCTATAAGTTCCATGGTACGAGCTTTCCTCATAGCTTCTTGCAAGGTAGGGGGATCAAAAGCCTTGATCCAACCCTTCATAGGCTCATAAAGACCCTCTACAAATAGAATGACCAACCTCTTCTTTGAAATACCTGTAACCATGACCGAGAGTTTTTGAAACTCACCAATGTATGATTCCAAACTTCCCATTTGTTTCAGTTGAGGTAGATCTCTGAAGAATAACTTTGGATCTCATTTGCCAAAACGCTTAACTAATCTGTCAATGAACTCTTGATATGTAGTAATACAGTCATGCTGCAAGGTAACCATCTCGTGGTGCCACCAGTCATGGGCTACCCCATCCAAATGTAAAGCTGAGAACTTAATGGCGTCTTCTTCAACCATAGGACGTAGGGTCAAGAAAGTGTCTAACTTGCTAACCCAAGCTCTAGCTGTAACTCGACTACTGCCATGAAAAGTAGAGAGTGTGAGCTTGTTGGTTGCATGCCTAAGATCATTGTTTTTGTTTCTTGGTCTCCTATCAATCCTGTTCCTATTGTGTTCTCTCTTTTGGGTCATAAACTTATAAAAGTTAAGGTGATCCTTAACTCTTTGTGGTAAAGCATCCCACTCATCATGTAATGTCATAACGTTATCTCCAAAGATCACGTCACCTTCCTCCTCATTCCCATTCCCCTCTTTAGGGTCATTTCTGACAAAGGTAGGGCGTGTAGGCTTGTCATAGGTGCGTGCTGGAGTCACTCTCATTCGTGGGGCTCTGTCAATACTACCCTCGTCTTCTTGATTCTGATTTAGTCTCCTAGGAATAGTCATCTGCTAAACTGCTGTAGAAAGTTGTTGCAACACATTTGCTACTTGTTCCTGTCTAGCTACAAGACCCCTCAAAATGTCTCTGGCTTCTCTATCCTCATTGTTACCATGGTTTCTGGGTGGATCAACCTCGTCCCTATCTCCCATGATTTCAAATGGTATATCTTCAAATTGTTGGTCTAAAGGTATCTTCTCAAACGGGTTTCTCAGCAATTCAGGTCTCCTGTGTGAGTAATACCTGTTATATCTAACCTGATGTGGCCGCATATGTGATTCTAACCCTCTAGGATTGCAGGATCAAAGCTCTTATACCACTGTGAAGAACCCAACTGGTTCCAACTTTGTCCAACTGCTAATCTGTGAAGTTTTATTGTGTTTGCTTGTGTTTTTGTGAATTTTTAGGCAAAATTTGAGAAGTGCACCAAGCATAAAATGATGCTAAAACTTAAATTAAAGCAATAATATGGAAACTACAATTGTATTAAGTACTAAGCAACTGCTATAGATAGATTGCAAACAATAAACGTACCCAGAGGTCCTCAGATTATTTAAATAAGAAAATCTGGTACATGCCAGTCAAGAACATTGGAAACTGATGAAATCCAACGCCCACCTCCTGCTAATGGTTTCTCCCTGCCAATAGCTGTAGCAAATGATTGAAGAACACAAGGTGTCCAAAATGGAAACCCCAGAAGGCCAAGATAGAAGGCGTTTTAGCTTCCTTGTTCACATGCCTAGCTTGCAGAGGCACACCTCCCAAGGTTGAAAGTACAGCTAGCAAGAAAGGAAAGTACGACCAACAATTTGATGCACACAAACACTGAATGAAGGCGTCTCAAGCAATCTGTTCCTTATTGATTTTTCAAAGAAAATTGTAAGGTAAATCTCAGATGAAGCACAATTGGACTCCTGTGTGAAGCCCTCTCAGAAGCAACAATTCTGCTGGTATTCCACAGCCTCACAATTGCAGAACACTGAAGATTCCTTGTTTCTCCAATGGTGAAATCCTCTGAAACCCTTGTCTCAGGCACAAGTATCAAGAAGCCAAAATAAGATGCCAAATAATCAATTGGTGAGGTTGACTTCTTCCTGGCTTCTATTTATCTCTCAAAAAAGCACGACTTCCCAAGAATGCATGACTTTTTCCATTTAAATACATTTAAATGTATTTAAGTCACTTCAATAGTCTTTTATTTCACTTAATCGACTTGGGCGTACCTTTTATAAGTTGAGTGATTTTTATTTCACTTTTATAATATTTAAGTCATCACTTTATAATATTTTAAATGGCTTTTAATTATTATAAAGTCAAATTTAACTTCATAATATTAAATAACTTAACCACTAAAATATTAATATCTCCCTCAATTCTCAATGTTTTGACGTGTCGTCAGAAGTTGGCAAACACTGAACTGCAAAGGCCTGCACTGAGCCCAACACTGAACTAAAGGGGTGGAAATGACAATATCCACCATCATCTGCCACTGAGATCCCCTATCCACACATGTTAGCCTACGAGGATCCAAATAATAGGCTAACCCATCTGCTCTTGACATTGACTAGAGTGGGGACATTACACCAAGGGTGTTGGAGACCAAGCTGCTCAAACTAACCTGCCAAAAATAGCCACTGAATTGAACTGTAGAAACCCTGCTAAAAATAACACTTACTAAAATAGTATACTGCTAAAAATAGTGTGTCCAAATGCAATTTAACCACATTTTGAGCAATTGTCACAACTTACTAAAAATAGTAAGTCCGAAAAAGTCCTCTGTTTTAGTTGCATGTCAAATCTCCGTGAAGCTCTCTGAAAACCCAGAAGGAATCTGGAATCCAAACTGCAAAACTCCAACATGCAAGCCTCCAAAACTGCCAAAACATCCTCCTACAAAATAGGAAGCCCTAATCATTGCTCCTGACTAGCCTACGGGCCTCCAAAATAGGCTAACAACTATTGGAAAGCGTAGTGCTTAAAATGGGGACATTACAGTTATAGGTGTGCTATTATTTCTCATATGCTATTTATAAGTGATATATTTTAATCAACAAGGGTGTTACTGTATTTAGTATATGCCACGTAGCAAGCACACCTCAACTTGCATCATTATTTGTGTTCAATTAGTATTTTTATCTATTCAAAGTATATTGATTTCTCCCTTAGATTGACTCATCTGTAATGTCCCCTCTCTAGTTAGTGGATTGGAAGTTAGGGTTAGCCTATAACGGTCCTCGTAGGCTAATGAGATGTTTAGGGGACCCTTTGGAGGGTATTTAGGTTCATTAGTAGGCTTGGGGCATCCAGTTTAGTGTATACAACTCACTGTTTCAGTATTTTGGTTGATAGGTATTACAACGGTAGTTCTTGAGTATAGTGTTCATATATACTATTTATAGTAAGTTATACCAGGAATAGTGGTCACCACGCTAGTAGCTAGAGATTGTGTTTGGATCACTCTTAGGAGTTATTGTTAGATTATTATTGAGAGTTGGCAATTTAATTAAGTTACTAAAGTCAAATTACTTTAATAATATTACTTTATAATTTAATGTTATAAAGTGACTTTTAATAAAGTAATATTATTTTAATAGTACTTTATGAAATATTTTTAAGTAGCCGGTCCCGGTACTGGTTCGGGTTTGGGCTTGGGGGTTCAGTTCGCCGATTTGGCTTTTTTGTTTTTGTTTTTGTTTTTTTTTTTGGGGTGGGGGTGTTCGGTTCATTAGTACAAAACACACACACACACACACATATGCAGCCTAAAAGCATGAATTAGGATTAGAATATCACATAACATCATATAAACAACAAAACCACCATAAACTTGAATGTCATTTAAAACATGCATGATAAATATTCATTGTTGAAACTTGAATTCTGGTAGCTTGATAGACAAAGTCCATTGATGCCAGGGTTCAATTTGTATGATTTTGAAAAAAGAAGCCAACTGAATAGAGTTATCAACATTCTTCAGAAATCATAAGAATTTGTTTAGTACACTAGCCATTTTGATGTCTTCTTGCAGTCTCAAACATTATTTTGTATCATTGTTACATTGGTTTTGAGAGGTAGCTTAATATAGCTCCACAATACAAAATCTGGTTTACCTGTGCAGTGTAACAGGCATAGGCAGATTTTTCTTTGAAAGAACCAAAGGGTGACTGCACAATTGAAGTGTATAAACACATATCTTTTTGTAATATCAAGGATACTTATTGAATCTTCCATGCATTGCTAATCTAAAATGAAAAATCTTTTGCCTAATCTGTATGCAGCCATGCTTTTGACATTGTCAGAAAGAGCAAAAATTCCCTAATAATGCAAAGGCATGGCCAAGTAGTTCTAACTCTCCACATGAGAGGAGAGATGTTGGAGAGTACATCAAGTCAGTGAGAATAGGAGTGTAATGTGTTTTAGTTTGTAGTATTCCTCTGGTTCTCTACAAATGTGTGATAAATTCTCAGTTCAATGATGCAAAACAATTTTTGAAAAAAGAAAGTTGCGTCACAATCCACTTTCAATCGAACAAGCAAAAATGAAAGCTCAACCTCTTGGAATGAAAATGCTTGTTTGCAAAACAAATGAATAAGAATGAGGTAGTTAAGGTGTTTAGAGTGATTTAGAGGTCACTTTTTGGGTTCCCTTGGGTGTGGGTCAAAGTCAAACTCCATAAAACATCACAAAATGCTCAAAAAAACACTTTTTGGATGCCTAGGCATGCGGGTTTTGTCTTGGTTCGCCCGGGTTCTCTTGGGTTCTGCTTGGGGGAATCAGCCCCAAAAATGAAGGATCTTGGTTGAACCCATAGGCGAATCGAACCAAGATCTGAAACTAGGGGCGAACCAGGGGTTCCAAAGGCAAATCTGGTAACTTAGAAATATTTTATTAAAAGTCAATTATATTAAAAGGGAAACAATTTAATATTATTTCAAAAGCCTAATTGCCAAAAGTTGGCGTTGGAATTAAGAGACGGATAAAAAGGCCAAAAGAAGTCATTTTAGGTATTCATTTATATAAGTCATTTTAGGTATTCATTGATATTGTTTATTTTGCAAAATGGAGAGAGTTGAGCAATAGGGTTTGGAGTTTCAAGCTATTCAGAGGACGAAACCTTCAAATGGGATAGAGTTTACAAGTGTGAGAGATCACCCAAGGACTCTTGATTGAATGATTCACACAGAGATCATTATCTAAGCATTCACAGGATCTAGTAGAATAGTATTTCACTTTTATAGAGATTAATATTGCAGATCAGAAATAAAGGAGTTTGATCAATAATGGCTGATTACATTTTTCAGCATTTGGCATGTGGGAAATTTGCAGCAGGCCGTACATCTCTTGGAGGCATGCGGGAAGGTTTGGAAGTGACATCAATGATCAGATTTGTCTCTTAGCCTTGGCTGTACAGATCTGTAATGATTCAGGTCTTCAAACAGTAGGAAAACATCTCATTGGCACGTGTGAGCATACAAGGAGGCTGTACAACCCTAGTTAGGGCGTGTGGGTTTCCTAGGCCAGACTTATCAGCTGTATCCAATCAGATCTGAGGTGCCAAATAGTTGCAGTTATAACAGCAACAATTTCAAGGTGAAAAAGGAGCAGATTGGTCAAGGATGCCTAGGGTTTTGTGCCATCAAATTGCTGATATCAGAAATTGGACTTGTAGTTGTTATTTCCAGCACATGGATATGTTCTAGTATGTTTGAAATTTATGTTACCAATTTGTAGCATTTTGACCCCTGGTTCGAGTTCCATTCGACCTGGAAACGAAAGTCAGGTGTGGTTCGATACAAATATGTGCAGGGTTCGATTTTGCCTCTGTGGGTTCGGTCAGGGTACAAAATCTTGCAATCCCTGACATTACGAAACTCTGACTGAACCGGTAACATAGCTTCCAAGTTGTTGGAATGGTCTGGGCAAATTTCTTATGAATTTCAACATTTTTTGAACGCTGCCAATGAATTTGAAATCCCTAGAAATGCCTACAAGAATGCAATATTCCCGTCTGCTATTGCGGACTCGTTCAGTGTCTATGATACCAGTACTCATTTGTGTCTATCCGTGTCTCTCCGCTTTGAGAAAGGTTGGTCTCTTGTCCCTAACCATCCCAACCCTTCAATCTCGTCCGTCTGCACCAGGGTGATCTATTAAGGATTGGAAATGTGTATCAATGGAGGCGCTAGCTTCTCCCGAATAGCATAAAGAGGCGAGGCAGGTATGCTATGGTATAACTGAAGCCCCCGGATCTGCTATATTTTATTTTTATACCCGCTATATTAATATTAATGGTATAATAACAATATTATTATAAATTATATTAATATGATTTTTTATATTGTTATATGTTATAATTTATTAATATTGCATAACATTTATATATTTATAATGTATTATTAATATTTTATAACATTTATATTTTTAGTAATATATTTTCGTTATACAATATTAATAATATATAATATCATTAATTATAATATTATAATAAAATTATAAAAGAAGGTTAATATTAATAAATAATAATGAATAAAGTTCATATATATATATATATAATTTGCTAAGAGAGGGTAGCACTCTTGAATTCATTAAAAAGTCTTTCAGCATTCCTTGTCAAGGTGAGTTTAAAAATTTATTACATCTTTTTCTTTGAAGATCTTAGTGTCATGTAACTTTGGTCAACAATAAAGTTCAAATATATTATAATATTAATAAAATTAATTATTAATATATAATGTTATGATATCAATATAATATAATAGTACTGTATATTAAAAATATTAAAAATATGTATATTACATCTATATATATATATTTAAAATTTTATATGTTTTTGTACCAACGAACCCAATCCCCAATTTTTTTTTGACCGAACCTTGAACCAAACCCTCGAACCCGAACCCGAAACCGGTAACTTAGTTTGAAATCAATAAAGATTAACTGGGTTCTGCTCCGTTTATGTATTTCATTTCTGTTTTAGCATTTTTGCAATTATTTCAATTTCCGGCATCATTTCTGGCAAAAAAACACAAAAATAACAGAATACAATCAAAACACAAAAATTTCAAACTGAAACCCCATGGGGACATCATATCATCTTACCTCTTTGTATGGCTTTTCTGAATTTCACCCAATTGAATTCGATGAGGTAAAGTGGGTGCATGCTGTCATTAGTCTGAACAGTACAATAGTGCTGATGTCGACAATTTGTTGTTCCTTGCAGGCCAAATTCCACATAGCACAAGAATTGCTAGGAAAGTTCCATTCACTGCTAACCAAAAACCCGAGAGTAGATGCTGACAATGTTCTTTTGGATGCACTAAATGAAGAACGAAAGAAGTCGCGGTGGGCAATGAAGGCAATGTTCAATCCTTACTTCGGTGCAGCCTTTCTTACAGACTCAGGCAGGGAGTCTGCTTTTGCTTACAACATCCAACGATATGCTGATGTGTATACAAGCAAACTAGAAAATTTTCTCAATTACTCAAGTGAGGCTTGGTTGCATACACCCTATGATGTGAAGATCATGCCACACCATGTGAAGGTAGATTGAAATTATCGTTCCATTCTTTTATTCATGCATGTCCATACACTGTTAGATTTAGTTGCCTAATCTGTTCTGTGACATAGAAGCCAAACTTTGTTTTTCAATATTCTGTAGTCTATTTGCCTGTCCATGTGCCAGTCTCATCTCATAAATTAATGTTAGTATAATGATCTTGAAAAAGACTAACAAAAGGTGATTCTCTATGCAGATCCCTTCGAGTGTATTGAAGACTAAAACCAAGCAGAATAATTAGGTCAAGCTCTGTAAAACCATTTAGTATGGTTCAGATATATTGAAATTATTAAAATTGCTATGAGCACCAATTTTGCCATCAATATATTCTTCAGATGTTCATGCCTGATTGCTATTTGTAAAATGGACAATGAGTGTTGTTATTATCTATGGAACCGCTTTGATGGTTTGATGATGAACACATTATCTCAATTCCCGAGTTTTTTATCATGTTGGTGGTTTGTTCACAAATTGCAAGCAACTTGCTTGAGAGTGAGAGATACATCGTGCCATTCAACTAATTAGAAAAGCTATACACATGATCTGGAAGATTGCTCCAAGTAAATTGTTTCACAGCCTTGCCTGTCCTAATGTTTGCCCATCTATATCATAAAACATACGCATTGTAACATTCAAAACATATTAGTGTTAACAAAGAAACTTAAGTGATCTGTGACAGACAGCAGATCTATAATGAAAATTGAACGTTGAAATGCTGTGTGCATGTTGGTTGAAAGTAAGCCCAAAGATTACCAGGCTAACAGGGGACACGTGTCCAGCGGTCAGGATGTTCAGCAAGAATGGATACCTAATTATGCAGCTCTGCATCGTTACTGGTGAACAATGACCACTTTGACGTATAAATGCATATTAATCATATATGCACAATTGAAAGGAATGGTGCAAAATTGCTATAAGTCTTTTGGCATAAAAAAATAGTAATGATCTTATTTCTTATTGATTAAAAAGGTGCCCAATGTAATTGAACTATTTACCACTCTAAATCAATTAGTTTCTTTGCTACTTTAAATCAGTTGGATTCTATACACTTTCTTGGTTGCTTTGGTTCTACTCAGTGAAGTTCTTTAGTTTCATTTTCTTGCATGTTGTGTTTGTATAGATGTCGTGAGTTTTCAATTTAATTTCAAAATAAAAATCAATATTTTTGCCGAGTAAATGAGGTCACAAAATATAAATTTAATAATGTCTTGGGATCCAAATCGTAAAGAAGCTCCTGGATGATTTTTAAAGTTTTTGAAGCTTAAAATAGGGCCCAAAAGATTGTTGTAATAATAATTTAATATGTAAATATTGTTAAATTAGCTGGATATCTAATAGTTATTTCTTTGTAAAGAGTTCTAATGAGATATTTGTTGCAAGATACCAAACTACTATGGAGATGGAGGGATTAAATAATATATATTTTGAAATGCAAATGTACGATGTTCAAGAAAAAGAGTAGCTGTGAAAAGACACGCAAAATGTTTTATTTATTTATTTTTTCAATAAGACATGCAAAATGTTTTTTTTTTATTTTTTTAATAAGACACAAAATATTCACTTTGGCATTCATAAAATATAGATATCAATTCCATGTAGTTTTATAGAAGAAATCAATTTAAAAACAATCTGCTTATTTAATCACTTTGTATTATCTCACTTCTCTTCTTTGATATATGTATATCTTTATTTTGATTTTAAAAGTTATTTGAAAAAATATAATAACAAAATCTATATAGTGAAAATGGAACATGGGTTCTTGTGAACCACTATTCATGAAATATGGGCCAATGAGTTTGACTTGAAAACTACACGGTTGAACCTTGATAGCAATTTCATAATATGGAACAATCAAGTAATTTATGATTTAAAAGTAAGTTTCGCTAATATTTTTAAGATAAGTAAATATGGGTCACATTTTTATATAATTTTTATTTTATATTATTATTAATTTGTTCAAATGAACCAATAGAAACAAAGAATTAAAATAGGTTGACTATTTTTTCTAATGTATATATTTTTCTAAAATTTATTTTAACATATGAAAACTCTTTTTTTTTTAATTCTATTGGATCATAGTATGTACATAGTAGCATGAGGTAAGCATTTTGACTGATGTATCACTATTTCATACTATTCATTTAAAAACATTATTGCTAAATAGTATAAAGTTTGTCTATAATAAGTATAGTCAATTATGCACTAATAAAAAGTGGTACTATTGATTTGATTGACAAAATCATAAAATTGATAATTTTTTGTTGTTTAATGTATTAATATAATAATTAATATATTATAGTAATAATAATATAATATATAATTAGTATATTATTGTTAGTATATATTATATATGTATATTGTGTATAAATTAATTAATATTATATAATATAATAATAATCATATTATAGAATATATTAATATTAATATTATATATTTATAAAATATATATTAAATTCATTATATATAGATAATATATATAATTAAAATTATATAAATATATATAATTCTTGATATACTATATATAATTACTACTAATATGATTATTATTATATATTTATGATATATATAATAATATATTAGCTATTAATTAATATAATAATATTTAATATACAGTAGGGTATTTCTTTCAAATGTTTTTTTTCTTACTACACATTTTAAAAATGTATTACTCCTACTTAAAGCTAGTTACATATTAAACTAAAAACAATCGAAGCAATGAGTTGTACATATCCACTACAAAAATAAAGTTGTAGGTGAAATGATTTTTGTTCTTTTCAAAAGTGCTTGGTTTCTAATCTTCAACAAGTAGAATCAATGCAGCATCTTCAACAACCACAATGAATATTTGTAAATGTTATAGGCTTCTCATCTCAACATATTGACTATAAACTCCAATTATGTAATTATTTATTAGAACTTTTAATGTATTGACAAAGTGGTCTACAAATAGACATTATGTATATTACTTTCAATTATATGCATTTAAACTCATGTAATAATTATTATATGCAAATATCATTAACAAACATGTTACATATTTTACAAAATCAAATGCAATGCTCTCTTGTTATTATTATATGACAACCTCTCATCAAGTTAGAATTTTGGATTGATTTCTTATAAAAAAGTTTAATCTAATTTAATTTTTTATAAGCATCTTCTAAATTCCCGTTCTCATAGTTTCTTGGAAAATTATAAAAGTTGTTTTAAATGTAGTATAATAAATTTTTGTCAAAAATATTTAAGGTTAGGGATCATAAACTCCAGATAGTCTCTATTAAATAACTATTTATTAGAACTAAATCATATTATTATGGTAATTCTTCTCTTATAGAACTTGAAAATTAATAGTTGCCTTCTCCAAAATATGTTCAGTCTTTTTCGTTGTTTCCTTAAGCCAGACTTGGATATTATACAACAAGACTGGTGTGTATTAAATTTTAATTTTTTCAAATAACTATTTGTTTTTGGTCATTGTTGTGATCGTTTAAGAGTGATAATATTGTGTTTTCAAAAAATGAGTGGTTGATTGTTCACACCTTTGTCAAAAAAAAGGTAATTGATAGATTTGGGAGATTAATGTTTGGAAGGTTGAGTGCCTAGAAATCTTCCACCAATAAAACCATGAACAATAATTCCATTCAAATAACCTAATTATCATTAATGTTAAAAAGATAGATCTTAAGATTGAAGAGATTTCAATAATTAAAAAATCTATAAACATAAATGAAAAATTGAAAACTCAAATTTTATCTTTTTAAAAGCAATCACACTATTATTTTGACATCCTTAAAAATTTAATGGATCACAACCTCTTAGGTTAAAAAATGTGGCAATAAAAGTATGGAATTACTTTCCTTGCATGTTTGATTTTGAGTTCCTGTTATGAACATGAGCTGTCCAATACTTTAATAATCTTAATAATAAGAGCAATTTTATGTATAATAATATGAAACCTTCTTTTATTTAAGATTTTTTTTTTTTTTTAAACCAATATATGAAAAGTCATCTTCGGAGTGTAAATTTCTAACAATGAAATCCTTATTAAGTCATTATAAGAATTTATATGAAAATAAAATTATAAAAGGCCAAAAATACAAATACGCCCAGGTTATCATCATCCAAGATAGTTGATAGACTTCATTGAGGAATGGGTTGCCTATGGTCCTAAAAAACAATAGAGAGATGATAGGATTTCAATAGGGAATGTTTTTCCTAAAAAATTTTAATAGCAAAATAAATATATTAATTATTTTTATAATTTTATTGTTATTTTTCTTTATTTTTGTTATATTGTTGAATATTTGAGAGTTATGTTCAATAATGGTTGTTCAATATTTTTTAGTAGAATTTTTGTTTCATCAATATTATTATTATCATCTTTTATAGGTTTGTGAATATTTTTTTAAAAAAATTTAAATAATATTTTTAAATTTTTAAATTTATTAGATAATATAATTTGATTTGTTATATTTTATATAATTGTATATATGTCATTTTAAATTATTAATAAAGAGTAAAAAATATTATAAACTATGTATGTATGTATATATACATATACATATACACATATATACATACATACATACATACATACAGACATACACATATATATATATATATACAAATACATACATATAATTTTATAATATTTGTTTTAGAAATACATAGTATTTTCAAAAGATAGAGTATAAATGATTAAAAAAAAATTCTTAAAAATAAGGTTATCATGAATTTTTTAAAGATTTTTATTTTGTGTATGAGCTTTAAATGGTAATGGTTGTTATTCATTGTTTTATAATTCTATTTTTATTTCTTAATAATTAGAGAGAGTTGAGAAGAGTTGCTATTGAAGTATAACTTGTAAGTAATACTATATATTTATTATTATTTATTTATTTTGAGTTAGTTGTTTTAATTAAAAATAAATAAAATCACTTGTAAGTAATATAATCGTTTTTTATTTATTTTTCATGTTTTAATTTAATTGTTCTATTAAAAATAAATTAAATCACAATCTAATAGGGAGGACTATATTTGTGGTTATGAATCCTTTGTTTATATCCTATTTTTTCACATTACTAGACCATAATATTAATTTTGTTCTATTAGAAAACGATATTCTTTAAAAAAATAAAAAAGTTTTGTTGTGGATTCAATTCAAGTTATAATTGAATTTGTGTTTTGTTGTAAATCCAATGAGTTGTTGTCAAGCCATTCATAGCTTGAATGGAGTAACTAAAGCAAATCCCACCTAACAATTTTGTTTTGTTCTCCATCCAAGTAGATCACTTGAGCTTTTCTTAGAACACAATCATCTACTTTTATTTGTAAATAAAATGTGATGGGTGCACTAGTATTAGATGAGTCAACATCTAATTAAAATTTGGTAATAAATCAATACATTAGTTTGGTTGAGTCTATTGGCACGATTCTTGAGAAATTCAAATTAGTATACTCAAACAAAAGTAGAGGACTATATGAATGAGTAGCAATAACTCTAATTTTATTTTTTGAACTTTAGATAATGTAGAGAAAATTAATGTGTCACTAAAAAAGGTAATCTAAGAGGGGCATTATAGCTCCATATGACTATTGAAAATAGAAGTCAACCTACAAAAAATGATTAAGAACCATTGGTTTAAGAAACATAATTTATATTGATTTTGATGAATTCAACAATTTATTTGATAATTTATATTTTTTGAAACATCAATTAAAAATATGTTTTTGATTAGTTAAGCAGGGGAAGGGCCTTGATCCCGTGGTTACAAAGTCAGAACAACAAACAGAGAAACAAATTGGGAAAAACAACACTAGCCACCACTAGGCCTAAAAAGGCACGTAGGCCAAGAAACCAGAATTGCAACCACAAAACCATTATCAACATAATAAAAAACAAAATACCCATATTAATCCACAAAATGGTTAGCATACTATTTATGAGACTAACCATACACCAACAGGTGCGAAACCATAGCATAGCTATAAAAAAATAGTAGTTTGGGACAATACTACTAAGCACCAAAAGTTTTAGAGCACACATTTGACCAAAGCAAAAAATACCCAATTATCACCAATCTGGGACACACACTCCCTCCAAGAAGGGCCATCTTCAACTTTCAAAACGAACCTAACAATCAACCAAATAGGCCAACAGGCCACCCTCCAAGCAAAAAAAATAATAACCTAAAACATCAACCACCCCAAGGGTGGGTAAGACAATCTATACTTCCAACTCATACAAGCAGGATTGAGAGGATCCTGAAACCCAAACTACCAGAAAAAAATTAAGTCCACCACCGCTCCTTGAAAGAACCATCCCGCATCGAGCCTATTACTTAGAGCAACCAATTCAGAACCAAAAACAACATTAACACTGATGGGGTAGATATCCCCCATCCACCTCCTTGCCTTTCCATCTTTATAGGAGAAGGCATATCCCAAAGGCAGAACCACCCAAGCAACAACACAAGTAGAATATCGGCCCCTTGAACGAAACACCAACTATGGGCCATAAATAAGAGCACAACCAACACAGACCTGCAAGCCACCTTTCAGGCTATAAGAACAACAACCTTTAACAACATCCACCCCCCAGGGAACCACGAAAACTTGAACATCAAGGCCTCCATGCAACAACAACTTCTAAACAGTACTATTAAAACAACAACTCCTGAAATATCGTATAAGGAACAACATATCCAAACTCCACACCACAATTTGGGAGTCAACAAGAAAAACACATCATTGAGGAGTCAACTCTTGCTTAGAGCACCACTTTGCCCAACACATCATCTCAATCTCTACCTCAATAAGATCGAGCTCCCCTTTAAAAGAGAGGATGAAGTGAGGAGCAAAAATACAAGAGCGACCAATCTCTTGTACAAAAGTGCTCCACCTCAAAAGGAACCAACGAAAAGAAAGGGAGCAACCCACTGCAACAACAACAACCATCTCCACATCTATAGGAGAGTGCTCCACCTCAACAGGAGAAATCTTCACCTCCATAGAAGACCCCAACTGTAAAACCCAGTAGGAAGTCAATACTTTAGCAGTAAGATAACACACCTCATCCGTTGGCAACACAAGCATCAGGTACAATAAGGAAGCAATAAGAGGCAACTTAGCAACCAAAGCACATCCCAACAGCCTTAGAACCATCAAGATGGATACAAAATGAAACCCCAACAAAAGAGGAGCATCCCAATCATCAAAGAGGGCCACTAAAGCATCCTCGCTCAACTGGTTCAATCTTTTCTCAACACCCTTGAAGAACATCAACAAACCATTGAAGACCATAGCCAAAAAAGAAGGGATTCTTGAAACAAGAGAGTCCACAACACCCTTAAGGACCAGCTTCAAACTTGCCACAAAAGGAGCTAGCAAACCTTCAAAGGGGACCTCAAAGGTGACCATAAACCTCAAGTTCAACATAACCTTAGTAGCTTTAGTTATAGCAACGTTTGAAGCCAACACAACCACCTCCTTAAACAAGCCCCAAACCTCACAAGGTAGGAGCACAATGCAATTAATATAATCCTTATAACCCTTTAGCAAACGTTGCTTGATGGCACCAAAGTAGGACAGAGGTATCAAGGCCACCCAAAAAAGTAGAAAGAAAACCACAATAAACTTTCCGTTGACCCAAGTCAGAAAGACAACCTCAATCTTGAAACCCACAAAAGCAAGAACATGCAGCTTCAAAACAGTTGCAGAAAAACACAAGACACCAACCTCGAGTAAAGTAATACTGCGCATAAATAGCCCTAAAATCCCAACAATACCACAGTCCATAAATAGGACAATAACAACCTTAAGATTGAGCCAGAATAGTACAACACAGAGCAAACAGAAACCCGTAGAACTCAGACCAAACAAAGCAGCGAAGCAGGCACAAGGAAGGTTAGAAAACCACAATAAACCAATAGGACTCCAAAGAGGACACAAACAACAATGACTAACAGCCGCCCATCCTCCAACAATCATGTACGCAACAAGAGACAGAGAAGAGTCCACCATGGGCCTCAAAACAACCACTAACAAAACTCAAACAAGACCAACGACCACAAAGAGAGGTTGCGATACAACACAGATTGTGTAATTGCAAGGCTCCACAGAAGAAACAATAAGGCACACAACCCAGCCATCCTCACCATCATCAGTCTTGGACAATAGATTCACCAGAGCCAAGCCCCTAACCATAAAATCATCACTTCCAAGAGAGACCTTTAGCAAACGCGGGTCTCCAGAGAGTAGCCAGGAACATGAAAGATGAAACGAGTCTTTCCTAGTCAACGAATCCCCCAAACAACACACCCAGATAGGGGCCCGAGAGACCAATAGGAGAAACAAATGCTCAACAGCGACCCCAACCATCCAATGCACAGGCATAGGAGAAGGCGCCACCAAGGAATCGCAGGAGTTAATCCTTCCCCAAATAGAGGCCCCCGGAGGCCGACCAGAACACCACAGGCCGACAGGCAGAGCAGACGAACCCCCACCTTCAGCAGACTCACCAATAAGACCAGGAAACAACGAATAAATCTCCAACGATGCAGGTTGGGGCCCCTAGAACCACCGAAAATCGTCCTCATCATCCGCCTCTGAGCCATCTTCTTCGCCATCGCTAGAGGAATTCAAAATTCCATTCCCGTTCGCCATTCTTATTCATTCATTGATAATAGATGCCCAAACCATCATAAAATTTTCATATAATAGACAAGTGTGATTGTTAAATTGTAGGCCCAGGCCCACCTTCATTGTATGGTTAACACTAGATGGTAAATTTTGTTAATTAGGTCATGCCACATTGCCATTAGTCTAGATTACTACCGCATCTCTTACTATACAACTACACTTTATTGTATGACCCTTGTGTAGTTCCTTTGCTAGAATTTTTCCTATATTCCTCCTCCAATATGACCAAAATGTTTCCTATTTTTTTGCTATACGACTCAAAAGTTATAGGGTCCCTGGTGGTATCGTCAAGTGGGTATGAGTTCACTAGGATGATTAGTCAATTATATTTTAGTCAACAAAATATGGGTGTGAATTGTGTAAGCTTGAGTGAAGTTGTAATTTATAGCTAGCTAAAAATCAATCTATAAGAAGTGAATGGTAATTGCATAGGGAAAATTAATACTAGAGATTAGAAAGGAGGGAAGGTAAGAGATATTTTTTAGAAACCTCTATAGGATTAAGGCTTTCAATGGTAAGTAGAATGGTGCAAAAATTATTTCCGTAACTATATTGATAGTAATGTCAATATTCATAATGACAATTGTAGCGATACATACAAATACTAATTGGATTTATAGAAATGGAGATTTAATTGCTTACTATGATGCCATAAAGAATCAATCACAATCCATGTAATAGAGAAGATAAGAAATAAAGCATCTTAGTGCCTTTTGGAAAAAAGATTGAATATAATGAAGAGATAATGGTACATCCAATTCTAGATAATATACTTCCTATATTAAATTGTGAGAAGAGATATCAGCAAAATTAAATTGATCATACAATTATAAGGAAATAAACATAATAACCATATACCATAACATAGTGATTTACGTGGGGAAAATATTTTGGGAGAAAAACTCCACACTCCAAAATAACAACGTAATATTTAGTAATCAAATGGTTATAATACACTTGTAGAGTCGAAGCCTTTATGAGTATCAACAACAAGGGATCTAAAGTAATAATATAATATTACCTCTAAAAATCTCTGTAAAAATTATATCTAAGCACACAATAAGTAGGAGAACAAATACATGAAACCATAAAATAGTAATTAGGAAACCATGAGCTAATATTTTCCCAAATGTGGTAGCTATTCCCTAGTCAAAATCTAATTTTCAAATCCCAAGATAAGTCTATAGGCTAAAAATAATCTACCCACAAACTTGGGCACTCCATTTTGGCTCCATTATCTCTATTCAAAGATGCCTTATGATGTGCCATAATTTGGTCAACAAGTGTAAGTTCCTCAAGTGTTGCTCTCTTTTACATCATAAATGCTTTATATTTTTGATATAGGAGGCCCAACTTTTGAAGGCCATAACTTTTGATTTGAGAAGTTGATTGAGCATATTTTTAAACATTTGATATCTCAAAGAGGTCCATGTCTTTATAAGCTTCTTTATCTAATTAGGACCTATTTTAACATTTTTTTGGGGCCAAAATCAACCTTTATAGCCCTAATATTTACTTTTTTGGTTCTATAGCCCAAAAATTGTATTTTTTCTATTCTTAAGATGAAGATGCAAGGTTGAGAGATCCTTCCTAATAGATTACAAACATCATTCATATAGATAGTTGAGTATGACATTCATTTTTTTTGGAATTCAACACTTGATAAGTGAAAGAGAATGAGTGAACCATCTATAAGCATCTAGGAATCACTAATGAGATTAGATATCATAGAAGTAGAGGGGAAACCATGTGTACATGGACATGGTAATAGAAAATTTACATAGCATAAGGCAATGCCTATATATAAGGATAGTCTTAAGTGTGGAGTGTATGGTAAGAATGACATAGATAGGGTAGGCAGTGTTCTAAGGAAGTATGTGTGGTGCATTAAGAGAACATAGGAAAACAATATTTAATGAGTATTTTACATCTATTGTGCATAAGATAAGGATATCATCAACAAATTCTACTATTGTATGTTTTAGTTCTAAAGTGTATAGGATGGAAAAGGGGTGAAGTTGAAGGATTTGTAGGAGGGGTATATCCAATAACATTTCTACAATGGTTTAAGTTGAATAGGTTCAATGATTCCATCTTCATAGGGGCAAAGACCTTGTCCTTTATAACTATATTTCACAAAGATATTAAACCTTTTTTTCATATAATTTTTTAAGTTTAGGAGAGGATAAGGGAGTATATGGTGTATTATGGTTGTTAAATTAAGAGAAAAGAGGCAATAAATAATAAAGAGGGGTCTTTTAGAACATGGTTTTGAGTATGCTAGATAATATGTAATATTGGGATGTTGAATGGAATTGTCAAACAATCCAACATTAATGTTTTTTTATGCTTCTTTCAACATGACTTTTTTTTTTTTTTTTAATATTAGAAATAGTTTACAAATATAGTTTATATGAGTTATTATCAAAAAGATATATAAAGTGTAATAAACAAAATGAAAAAATATGGTAATAAAGAGATAACTAGTCTAAATAATCTAATATAACAACTTGAACCACTTGTAACTCAATCTAAGAAGGAAACTAAAGAAAAAATATTAACAATGAACATTTACTACAAATATATGTCAAACCCATTATCAAAAAGGTCAAATGTAATCACACAAACCTTGTCATAACACCAATCCAACAATATAAAGCAGGAACATATGTTATAGAAAATACACAAAAATATTAAGAACTAAGGTAATAACATAGAAGAGTAACCAAATCAATATTATAAAGAAACATAACTTTCCACTTAACTAGAGCATTTGCCACCCTTATTCTTATCCAATTTAAAAATAATAACCTTAGCATTCCTCTCCAAACATCAAAATTTCAAATCCACATACTTCTATAACTAGGACTCTAGAAACAGTTGAATAGGAACAACTAGTAATGGGGAAAGTTGCCATTACATTTGCTAAATTAGAAGAAGCAGCAATAGAAAATTGATCATCATCTTGCCCAAAAACATTAATAACCACACTTTTCCCTTTCACCAAAAAATAAATTAGGAAGAACATACACATTGGCATAGTGTCAGACATCAAGGAAAACACCATTATCATGACCACAAGGCCCCAATACCAAAAACACCAACATGAGAATCATCCTCTACACCACCAAGAACAACATCAAAACTATAACAACATGAACACTACTAAAATCAATAACATGAGTAAATACAATCAAATGAGAAGTATTAGGATGATTGAAAAACTTATAAAAAGAAGGATTATTTGGCTTAAGAGACCCAAAAGCTCCAACCATCTAAATGCCACTTTGCACAGGCTAGCGATCTTGGTCATACAACACATTTTTTAGCAACCATACCTCACTACAAGGACCTAATATCGGGAATAGACTTGTCATCTACAATAAAATGTTTAATATCCTCACTCCTCTTATGTAACTATGATATGACATTTTTGGCAACGAGAGAACTATGACTTTTTGAGAAAATCCAATAAGCATACATTTACTATCCTAAAAAATATCTTTAATTCTATCAATCCATATAAACCAAATAAATTTAGAAGAATCAACCACAACATATCCAAAAACTTAGGAAGAGGAGGATAACAAATAGTCTTGCCAAATAAAATATCATGCCAACTAATATCACATTTATTAGAAGTAAAATCTAAGTGGGAAGAAAATCAATGCTAGAATATCTTAGCATAAGAAGAGTAAAAAGAAAATGAAAAAAAAATTCAACTCTCCCACAAACAAGATAGGACTTATACCCGAGGCTCGAAACATCATTAATAACTAATTTATTAAATAATAATAACCATCTAAAAAACACTTCTTAGGCTTAATAAAGTTAGACCAAATCCTCCTCCTTTTTCAACCAAACATTACTTAGATCATGTAAGACCCAAAAAGAGTTTATATTGTTAAACTTGTCCTTAGTGAAAGAAAACCAAATATATAGATATGTGAGTGACTTGCAAAAATAAAAGTTCTATCCATTAAACATTATACCAAGGGCAGATTAAAAAAGATGGGGGAAATATATAGATATGTGAGTGACTTGCAAAAATAAAAGTTCTATCCATTAAACATTATACCAAGGGCAGATTAAAAAAGATGGGGATATTTTTATGGGATAAATTCAATACATTTTTCTCTATGAATATTTCATGTGTTTATTTACTTTATGAATAAAATCTATGCGAGATATCAAAAATTATGATGATGTTTCAAGCTTGAAGTGCATGATTTTCACATTAGAAATTTTAACATCTCTATCAATATTTTAAGTTCTATTTTATTGTTTTTAATTTGATCTAAAATATTTTGTTCTATTTCAAGAAGATGCATGGAATTGTAAGAAGAGTTTAAGAGGAGTTGTGTAGGTCATATTTTTTTTTGCTCATTTTCTTCATGCATTTTATTAGATGGAAGAATATTTGGATTGACTGAAAATTAAAAAAACAACAAATCAAAACTAATGCAAGAAAAAACAATTTAATCTTAACTAAAATGATAAAAAAATTTGATATAAATCATCTCTTGTATGTTAGAGCATTATTGATGAAATGAAGATAACTTGAATTCAACATGGAAATACAATCACTCTTTCCCTCATTCACATAGAAATGTGATCACTTTTTTCCTTATTCGCATTTTATTATGAATTGAGAAAATAAAATAAGAAAATATAATTTATTTGAATTATTTATTTTCTATTTTATAACCATAACATGCTTAATGTACTTAAAGTATACTCATGTATTATAACCCAAATACATTATCTTTTATTTTACTTCCAAAATATTTTTGACCACTTTTTGGCCGCATCTTTTTGCACATACCTTAAAACTATTTTTTAATTAGTTATTTTATTTTATAAAATAGAGATATATAGATAAATAAAATATAAATTTATTTATTTATTTGAAAGTTATTTTATTTATTTTAATTTTTATGTAAAAGTATATCTTAGAAATTTTATATTTTAAATGAAAATGTAAAGAAAAAAAAGATTTCATTATAAAATATATTTAGAAAATTAAATGAACAAAAAATCTTTGATAAATACACATTTCAAAAGGAGAAAAAATAGGGCAGCTACTAAATTCACATCCATAATTCTTTTGTAAATATAACCAAGATCAAACTTGATGCAGATTTGTAATTTTAACTCCTAATGATTCGATATCTAAAAAAAGAAACCTTTGTATAAACTTGTGATTAATTAAAAATTTATTTAACAAACAAAATGTTATAATATTTAACAAAATGATTAGCCAATGAGCATTGAGAACTTATAAATGTATAATATTGAGAAGCTAAAATTTTAGAGACATTTGATTTATGTTGAATGAAGAAAGATATTTAAAAAATTTCTAATGAAGAGAAACTTATTTATATTTTATATATTATTTACACCTTAATTATTGCTTAGAATTAAATTGTTAGTGGTATATCAAATGTTTCACAAACACTATTGCTTTCCTATTTTTAAATAAAATGACTAATTGATAAACACTTCAAAGCTTTATTTCCTTCATAGAAATACAAGAGCTTCCTATTACAAGTAGGTCCTTCTCAAAACCATGTGTAATAGATTAGATAATTGTAAAAATTAAATCATACAAAGATTTATCATCTAATAGAGTATTGACTAACATACTACGGTGAGTGAGGCCACCAACACAAACATGTCTTCAATAAGGCAGATGGAGCAAGAACACATCCATTCATAAATATATTCTTGTAAGAAAATATTAATAACATTCAAATAAGTTTAGTATTCAATTAGAATTTACTACAAACAATCTATAATTGATAGATGGAAATGGTAGTGAAAATTTATCTTTAAAAAATAACTCTAGTACTAATTTTCTTTTCAATTTTAACATTATAATATTTCAAAATATGCTATTTATTTCAAATAAATAAAAACTCTCAAGTTTACCCACAACATTGAATTGTAAATGTATCCTTTCATAATGTCAAATTCCTCATCCTTGGAAACAAAAATTGTAGGATTGCATAAACTTTACTCAAGTACTTTTTCCTCCAACTCATTCTTATCAAGATCAATGATATTATCACTCCAAAAGCTACTCCATAGGACAATCCCACTATTATCTTATACCATGGATATTCACTGCTTTTCTTTTCTTTTTAACTAAAACTAGAGGAGGACGCGGAGAAAATTGTGGCCAAGAACAATTTTTAGGTAGGGGACATCCCCATAAATTTGGATTCCCAAAAGAAGAGGATTCTCCAAATGTTCCAGTTATATGTCATCCTTGTGGTATGCTTCCTCAAAGATTATTGTTTGATAAATTTAGTGAACCCAAATAGCTTAGAGATTCAAGCTCTCTAGGGGCTTGTCCTGAAAAATTATTTTTGGAAAGGTCTAATGACTCCAATTGACTCATTTCTCCAAAACTATTTGGAATGCTCCCATTCAAATTGTTCATTGAAAGGTTTAGAAGCCTCAACCCCTTCAAATTCCCAAAATTAGAATAACTTCTCCCTCGAATTCATTGTTCAATAGATCTATGGCTATGAGAGTGAAAATAATATGTGTTGTGATCATCTGTGCCTTTTAAAGTCATATACAATCCATCTTGATAAGGAAATTTTGAACTGTTCAATATAATACCATCTTGGCTTTCTATTGACATTGCTTGCAATGATACAATTGTGCGTGGAATTGGGCCTCATATATGATTGGAAGAAAGAAGCAAGATTCGAAGGATCATTAGTTGGCCAATCTCTAGAGGAATATTGCTTGAAAAATTATTCTCTGTCATCACCAATACTCTTAGCTTTGAAAGATTTGTAAGTAATGTTGGTATTTCACCTCCAAATAAGTTGTTCCCAATATCAAGAACTTGTAGCTTTGAACAATTTTCTATGAAGGGAATGATCCATTCAATTTATTACTATGAACAACTAATGAGTATAATTCACTTAGCTTACTTAACTCATGTGGTAAGCTTCCCTCCAGACTATTATTTCCCAAATTTAGGACAAGGAAAGAACAGTTGGACAAGCCTATAGGGATCAATCCAGTTAAGTAGTTTGCAAGATTTAATAGCTTGAGTTGAGATAATTCGCCTAAGCTTGGAGGAATATTGCCATTGAACATATTATCAACAAGATTTAATTGCTCTAGTTGAGATAATCTCCCCAAGCTTGGAGGAATATTATAAGCTTGGAGGAATATTACCACAAAACATATTATCATTGAGCAATAACGTTTGCATAATAGGAGGCCAGGTTGATGGGATGTTCCCACTTAATGCATTTCTAGACACATCTAGCTCATCAAATTGCATCAATATTGAAGTATTTGGAAATAGGCTTCCTTCTAGATGATTTCTTGAAAGATTTAGATAGAGCAACAACAGACTAGTTTCCCATAGCCGAGAGGGAATTTCTCCAATACTGGCGTTAACTAAGTGAAGTACATTAAGCTGAAACTATGTTGAAATCCAAGGTAGAATTTCATCATCAATCATACATGACACTAGATGTAACTTTATTAATTGAAATGATGGAATCCAAATTATTTAATGTTTAGCACACAATTGGATAAGTACAACTCTCCTAGCCTTGTAAGGTTGTGAAAGAATATTTTTGTAATTGACTGGTGATGATTTAGCAACATTGTTAGAACCTCTAAAGAGGCTGGAAGTAATGAAGAAGAGATGATTTCATTGAAATGATTGCCATCACCATAGAATATATTTAGGGAGGAAAGTTGAGAAAATGAAGGGGGAATGGTCCCAGATAGTTTGTTTCTTGCAAGATGCAAGTCCTCAAGTAAATAGAGATTTCTCGAGGAATCAAGCGTGTTATTGGTCAGTTGTTTGTATCCCAAGTCTAGGTAATGCAATAAAGAGAGACTTCCAAGAGAAGTTGGTATGCCTCCACTGAGTTGGTTTTTAGGAAAGTAAAGATAAGCTAATGAAGAAATATTGCCCAAGCAGGAAGGTATGCTTCCATTCAAATTATTGGCACTAAGATCAAGGTATGTAAGGTTGGTGATTAGAAAAAAGAAAAGATGGAGTCATCCCTCTCAAGCCATTCGTGTTAAGATCTAATGAGTAAATAGAGGAGAGATTACCCAAACAAGAAGGTATACTTCCATTAAAGTGATTACGCCTAAGATAATGGTATCTAAGGTTGGTAAGAAAACAAAGGAAAGATGGAATTATCCCACTCAAGCTAATCCCAATAAGATCTAATGAGTAAATATAAGAGAGATTATTGAAGTTATTGAAACCAAGATTAAGGTATCTAAGGTTTGTGAGCAAACAAAGAGAAGATGGAATTATTCCACTCAAATCATTCATGCTAAGATCAAGGTATCTAAGGTTGGTGAGAAAAGAAAGATAAGATGGAATTATTTCTCTCAAGTAATTCAAGCTAGTATATAATGAGTAAATGTAAGGGAGATTAGCCAAGCAAGAAGGTATGCTACCATTGAAGTTATTGAAACCAAGATTAAGGTATGTAAGGTTGGTGAGGAAATAAAGGGAAAGAGGAATCATCCCACTCAAGCCATCCTTGCTAAGATTTAATGAGTAAATATAAAGGAGATTTCCCAAACAGGGAGGAAGAGTGTGAGTACCTCTTAATATTCCTACTACCGTCACCGATGTGAGAAAATGAAGTTGGCACAAGCTCTCAGATATCATACCTTGAATGAAATCCACATGGCTTACATCAAGAGAGTCAACCTGGTTGGTGTGATTGTTGCAGGATATGCCCTTCCACGTGGTACAATAGTATGTTCCATTTACCCATGAACTGAAATAGCCTTGGGAGTCATTGATGACTGCTTTGAATAGAAGAAGAGCATTGGATTCATGGGAATGTCATGTCTTGGGAATTAATCGATGTGAAAGAGAAGGGCGTGGTGAGGAGAAAAATACAAGAACTGAAATGAGAACCACCTCAGCTTCTGTAAAGAGATGGCCTTTTTAAACTGAAATTCTCAACCTGCGTGTCTGTCAACGGTCAATGGTATTTTTTTAATTCATTTAAAAACAATGGATCTTTATTTGAGTGATTGGTGCGATTTTTTTTTAGATTGAAATTAATTTCGACAATCATTTAACTGTTTTTGAATTTTCTTATTTTATTAGCTTATAGGCTTTTGATTTTGTGGAAATCAGAACCAAGATTCATTAGTTATTTTTATTTGGCCTGTGCAGGGACTCAACACTATAAATATAATTGTCAATGATAAACATAACAAATATTTTTCACTGCAAATCTGTGTTGGATTTTCTAATCTTGAGCAGCCCCGACCAAGTGCATTTAATGCACAGTTAGAAGAGATCCGTTGGGATCTTCCACCCTCTTGCCGTGTTTGACAACCCTAGTGGCCAGTTAATGTTTTCTGGCAATGAATTTACTTCTGGTAGGTGAATTTGAATTTGAGCGACTGTTTTTGCAAGAAAGCAAGAAAGAAAAAAATAGAATAGAATGTTTGTTCAGTTAGAAGTTAGAGAAGGAAAAGAGGAATGTTCAGGAGAATAGAACAGAAAAGAAGAACTTACAACAACAAAATACATTGCATAGAGTGCAGAGTTCGAGTGCTCCAGAAATTTGTAGCAGCAACACAGAGCAACACACAGAAAGCTCAGTTGCATCAGAATCTAGGCAGTTTGTTGTATGAAGAATATACAGAGTTTTAGCTTTGATTTTTGTATGTAATCATTTTTTAATGTAATTTTTTTGTGTACTTGAATGAAATAGAAAATATTCTGCCTCCTTGTCTTGTCTCCTTTGCTGTGTGTGTGTTTTTCATTTTTTCGCACTTTAGTTGAGTTCTCTTCCCAACAGATTGGTATCAGAGCCATGTTTAGAAGAGCCCTAAGTTTTTCTAGGCAGCCAATTTTAGAATCCTAGCTTCTGGGTATTAAGGAAAGCCCTAGTTTTCTAGGTAATGAAGAAAAACCCTATATTTTTTCTAAGTATTTGTAGTTTCCCCCCATTTAGCAAAATGGATGGAGGAGATAATAGGAGTTGGAAGCAACCACCTATGTTTGATGGTAAAAACGATGACATCTGAGCAAAGACAATAAAAACCATTTTAGTTGCAAATGATTTGTAGGAGTTACTAGTAAATGGGTTCATAAATGTGACTGAGCCAAATGCATTTACAACATTGAGAAATGCTCAAAAGAATAAGTTGAAAAATACAAGAATTTTTTTTGTTAAAACCATCAGTTTGATTGAGGTATCCTTTACAGAGGCTATTTTTCCCCGAATAGTAGCAGCTAGTTATGCAAAAGAAGCATGGGAAATACTTCAAAATAGTTACAAGGGTATTGACAAGGTCAGGCTAGTGAAACTTTAGTTGCTAAGGAGAGAGTTTGAGACTCTACAGATGAAGGACAACGAGTCCATTTCAGATTTTCATACAATGGTTTCCACCTTGGTTAACTAGTTGAGGATAAATGGAGAATCAATAGAAGAGTAGAGGATTGTGGAGAAAATCCTTAGAAGTTTACCCACAAAGTTTGATCCAATAGTGATTTCCATTTAAGAGGAAAAGGAGCTCTAAAAAATGGTCTAATTAATGAGTTAATGGGTTCACTTCAAACCCATGAGTAGCGCCTAAATAGGTTTGCAAGTTTTTCCCATGAGTAAGCTTTCAAAGCTCAAGCCAATGTGAGATGTAGGGGAAGAGGAAGAAATGGCAGAGGAAGAGGTCAAAAGGGCAGAGGTAGAAGCAACTCCAGAAGAGGAGGCTCAAATAGTCAAGAGGAGGCCAACACCTCTTAATCAAACTTCCAAAACACAAAAAAGAATAGCAACTCAAATCAAAGGAATGATAAGAGAAATGTGCATTGTTACTACTTTCACAAGTATGGTCACTATGCAAGTGAATGTAGGAAGAAACAACATGACCAAGGGAATCAAAACAAAAATGTGGCAAATGAGAACAAGGTTGAAAATGAAAAATAGTCACAAGTGTTTATTGCCTACAATCTTGCAGAATAGGGCAACGCTAAAATTTGGTACTTGGAAAACGATTGTAGCAACCACATGAGTGGTAACATAAATTTATTTGCCTCCATAGACAACAACATTAAGTATGAAATCAAAATTGGGAATAATGAGAAGGTTTCAGTCATGGGCAGGGGCATAGTGTGCATACAAACCAAACATGGTGAAGAAAGATAAATCCACAGCGTCTTTTATGTCCTAGGCATGAAACACAATCTCTTGAGCATTGGATAGATGGTCCAAAATGGTTATAAAGTCCTAATAGAGAAAGGGGGATGCATCATCTATGATAATGATGGAAGCAAAAAAAATTTGGCAGTGGTTCAAATGACAAAGAATCGGATGCTTCCCCTCAAAATGCAAATCCTAGCATAGTCAATATGCCTGCAGCAGTCAATCTTCAAAACAGTCATCCAAGACCCATCCAAGTTTTGACATTTGAGGTATGAGAATCTAATCTATTCTAGTTTAAGTCTTTTAGCTAGAAAATATATGGTTAGGGGCCTACTAGCAATCGTAGAGTCCAATGGAAAGTGTGGAGCATGCATCATAGGTAAACAATATAGGCAACCCTTTCAATCAAGGCATTTTAGGAGAGAAAGAGAACCATTAGAGCTGGTGCATTCAGATATGTGTGGTCCCATGAAGACCCCAACCCTAGGTGGAAATGTTTATTTCATGACATTCATAGATGATTATAGTAAAAAAATTTGGGTGTATTTTTTGAAGAAAAAATCAGAAGCATTTGAGAAGTTCAAGGAGTTTAAGGCCTTGGTTGAGAAGCAAAGCAACCACTACATCAAAGTCCTTAGAATAGACAAGGGGGAGAGTACATCTCAAAAGAGTTTATGAATTTTTTCAAGCATTAAGGTATTCAGAAACAACTAATAGTTCAACACACTCTGCAACAAAATGGAGTGGTTGAAAGAAAGAATAGAACCATATAGAGATGGAAACAAGCGTGCTGAAGGAAAAAGGTTTCTCTAATGAATATTGGGGTGATGTTGTAGCAATAGCAGTCTACATTTTGAATAGGTGCCCCACAAAAGGTTGTTCGTCCAGTAGGATTCCACAAGAAGCATGGACGAAATGCAAATGGAGTGTTGAGCATTTGAGAATATTTGGATGTGTGGCATATGCACTTGTGCCAAAAGAGAAAAGGCAGAAATTTGATGACAAAGGTGAAAAATGCATTTTTATAGGCTATAGCACGAAGAATCCAAAGCCTACAAATTGTACAATCCCATCACCAAGAAAGTGGTGATCAACAGGGATGTTGAATTCATTAAAAATGAGTCATGGGATGGAACCATGGATAGAAACACAATTATTTCTATTTCAATACCTTTTGAGGATGAAGAAGCTCTAGAAGGAAAGTGTGGCAGAACTTTACAACAAGAGTTCAAAAAACAACACCAACAACTCAAAAAACTTTCAGCAGAATAGTTGCTCTAGAAATTTTCAGCAGGGTAGTTGCTCCAAAAATTTACAACAATAGTCTTCTTCATCAGTCCAACAGTCAAGTAGCTCTAGAAATTCTTGCCTTATGATTGCATCATTGATGCCATGAAAGACTAGAAGTGTGAGGGAAATTTATGAAGCTCAAGGTATGATGATTTTGATGAGAATTTAGATTTTTCTTTGTTTTCCTATAGTGATCCAATGTATTTTGAAGTTGTGAAAGAAGAAAAATGGTGTAAGGCCATGGATGAAGAGCTGGATGCTATAGTGAAAAACAAGACATGGGAGCTCACCAATTTACCTAAAGGGAAATTAGTCATTGGAGTTAAGTGGGTCTATAAGACCAAATGTACTGCTGATGGTAAGGTTGAGAGGCATAAAGCAAAGCTAGTTGTTAAGGGATACAAATAGTAGCCTAGAAGAGACTATGATGAGACATATGCACTAGTTGCAAGGTTGTAAACAGTGCGGACAGTCCTAGCAATTGCAACCTAGCACAAATAGAAAGTATTTCAAATGGATGTAAAGTCATCCTTCTTAAATGGAGTGCTGAAAGAAGAGGTGTATTTGGAGTAGCCACTTGGCTACAAAGTCCTAGGGAAAGAAGACAAGGTCTACAGGCTTCAAAAATATCTTTATGGGTTGAAACAAGCACCACGGGCATGGTTCAACATAATTGATTTGTACCTTCTGAGCAATGGCTTTAGAAAAATGGTAGTGAGCCCACACTTTACATCAAGGCAACCAATGGTGAGATTCTTATTGCTGTTTTGTATGTAGATGATTTAATTTTCATAAGGAATAATAATCTTTTCATTGCCGATTTCAAAGAGGCAATGAAAAATGAGTTTGAAATGATAGACCTAGGTTTGCTAAAATATTTCCTAGGCATAGAGGTCCAACAAATAGAGCATGGCATCTTTATTTCACAAACAAATTATGCCAAACAAATCTTGAAGAGATTTAGAATGTTGGACAGTAAACCAGCCCCAACCCCAACAACTACAGGTTTGAAATTAAGCAAAGAGGACAATAGTAGTGATGTTAACCCAACCCTCTACAAGAGCATGGTTGGAAGCCTCATGTATCTGACAACAACAAGACCTGATTTGATGTATGCGGTAAACCTGATTTCTAGGTTCATGGAGCAACCTAAGGACACACATTGGCAAGTAGGAAAAATAATTCTAAGGTATGTCAATGACACGAAAGGATATGGCATTATGTATACCACCTCCAATGAGTTCCAGCTGGTTGGGTACACAGATAGTGATTGGGTAGGAAATATAGATGAGAGGAAGATCATATTGAGATATTTGTTCCACATGGGTTCAAGAGCAATATCATGGGAATCAAAGAAACATCCCATAGTTTCTCTCTCCATAGCTGAAGTAGAGTACATAGTAGCAAATGCAACAGCATGTCAAACTATTTGGCTTAGAAGAATCCTTGCAAATTTGAATGAGTAGCAAGAAGATGGTACAACCATATTTTGTGATGTGTCTTCTATTGCCTTGACTAAGAATCTTGTCTTTCATGGACAAAAAAAGAAAATTGAAATCTTCTACCATTTCATAAGGGAGTTGGTGGAGCATGGAGAGATTGAACTTCAGTATTGCAGATCTGAGTTGTAGCTTGCTGATATTTTCACAAAGGCATTGTCAAAAGACTCCTTTGAATGCCTAAGAGATAGGCTTGGGATGATGGAATGCTCCAGAACTTTAGTTTTGGAAACTCAAAAATGTGCCAGAAATTTGGACAGGTCCAAGAAAGATAGCTCTAGAACACATAATAGGTGCAAATAGGTTTGCTCCGGTGCTCCAGAAGTTTTGCTCTGAAAATTTTCAATGATGATGAAAAATAGAAAGGCTCAAGATTAAGGGGGAGTGTTGGATTTTCTAATCTTGAGCATGCCCGACCAAGTGCATTTAATGCCCAGTCAAAAGAGATCCATTGGGATATTCCACCCTCTTTCCGTGTTTGACATCCCCAATGGCTAGTTAATGTTTTTGGAAATGAATTTAATTCTGGAAGGTGAATTTGAATTTGAGTGGTTGTTTTTGCAAGAAGGAAGGAAAGACAAAAAAGTAGAATAAAATGTTTTTTTTAGTTAAAAGTTAGAGAAGGACAAGGAGGAATGTTTAGGAGAATAGAGCAGAGAAGAAGAACCTGTAGCAGCATAATACATTGCACAGAGTGTAGAGCTCCAGTGCTCTGACAATTTGCAGCAGCAACACAAAGCAACACATAAAAAGCTCAGTTGCGCCGGTATGGGTAGTTTGTTGTATGAAGAATATACAGAGCTTTAGCTCTAATTTTTTTATGTAATATTTTTGTGTATTTCAATGAAATAGAAAATATTCTGCCTCCTTGTCTTGTCTCCTTTGCTGTGTGTGTTTTTTTCATCTTTGCCCACTTTAGTTGGGTTCTCTTCCCAACAATTTGGCCTGCTTCCCTATTTGTCTTTTAGATATAAGGATATGATTGTTTTCTTGGAATTAGAAGGATAACATAAAGAGGATCTCTGTAAATGAGGTTTTGGGGCAATAGTCTTGAAAGCAAAAAAAAATATGGTAAAAGTTATTTTCTTCTAAGAGAATTTGGGTAGTTCATTAATAGTGGCAGTTATATTGAATATATTGTATATAGTTTTGTAACTTAAAAAAAAATTATAATGGCCATTGTCTAAAGATTATATTTTTTTTAGCAATAAGAATATTGATATTTTGTTTTATGGAATTAGGATTTTTTACCATGTAATTTCTTGTCTTGTTGATGTGATTGTTGATTCTATTATTCTTTTACTATCTCTAATTTCTTTGCAGCTCATTTGTGTTGTATTTATTTGTTGTATGATTCTAGAGCTTCAAGGTTTATCATTTATGCCTAGGGTTTTGAATATATTGTAATATAATATAATCATAGGCTATACTCTCACTCTACTATGCCAATGGAGCTGTAGAATTTGGTAACTTTAAACAAATTTGGCTTTGGTTGAATGTGAAATTGAGTTAATTTTGTCTTTTGCTTTGGTCATAGTAAGTTTCCTAAATGGAAAAAATAAGAGATGTATAGAAAAAATGAAATTGCACTCTAATTTAGTTTGACTATCATATACAATTGGTCTATCTGTAGCCCATTGGAATAATGGTCTTGCAAGTTAGTGAAAAAGGTAGTGTTCATGAAGGAACAAAAAAGATGCATAGAGCCTTTGAATTATATAGGTCCTACTGTGCAATGGCATTGAATCATTTAGCAAACCATTTTTTCTTCAGAGAACAAATTCAATTAGGTCTATCTCCTTTCTCCCAAAGGGTTTCTTTCTCATTAGTTTTCTATTAGCTTCAACTCAAGACTTTATTTAGAATAACAGACCCCAGTTTCATGGTAGATATGGATTTATTTTAAGTCATTGGAAACCATTCTTAAATTTTTGATTGACTCTAGATCACTAATGTCACCACTTGGATTTGGTTTTGAAACATTCCTTGCATATGCCAATAGATAAAATGGTTCAATTGTTGGCTAAGAAGGTAGGAGATTTTTGTCTAAATTCAACTTTTATTGATTGATTTGATTAAATTTTAGGTGAACCTTGTGAGTTTTTTAGACCTAAATCATAAACTTGAGGTTCAAGGGTTACTCCAGTAGAAAACTATATGTATGTTAATATGTTAGAGACTAGTGTTTGTTAATATGCAAATGAAATATAAATGCCATAAATTGAAATATTCAATCATACAGATTTAAAACATATTGACAATGCAAATGAAGTTTTTCAATTTTGAAATGTTCAAGCAATTATATTTAAACCATAAAGAGATGCAAATGATTTTTTTCCATTTTCAAATATTCAAGCTTGAAATCAAGGTTTTCAAATGCAATTTTTTTTGTTTGATTTCAATTTAGGGTTTCAAAAAGCAGTTAGGGTTTTCAAATGCAATTTTTTTGTTTGGTTTCAATTTAGGGTTTTCAAATGCAATTTTTTGTTTGATTTCAATTTAAGGTTTTCAAATGCAATTTTTGTTTGATTTCAATTTAGGGTTTAAAAAGCAATCAAGGTTTTCAAATGATTTTTTTTGTTTCGCTTTCAATTCTAGGGTTTTCAAATGCAATTTTTTTTGTTTGATTGAACAATTTAGGGTTTCAAAAGGTAAATTTTTTTCTTTGGTTACAATTTAAGGTTGATTTTTTTGTTTCTTTTCAATATCTAAGGGTTTCATTCCATGTTTTCTTTTGATTTCTACAAATCACCATTTCTTTTATTATAAGTAAATAAAAATGCAAAAATAGAAATTGAAAAAATACATACTAAAACCTAAATTCATATTAAAAAATTCAAAAAAAGGTGAAAAATGCAAAAACTGGGGGTTGGGCGTTTACTTGGAGGTCATTGTTTGCTCTTTTCAACCGAGATTCCGTGTGTAGGTGGAAATAACTGTTCGTTTCATTTTTTAAATAAATACCACTACAAAACGGGATCTCATTTTTTACAAAACGGGATCCCATTTCCCAAAGGCTGGCTCGGGACACCATTACTAAACAGGATCTTGGTTTTTATAAAATGGGATCCTATTTATATTTTCGGCTTGGGAATCCAAACCTAAACGGGATCATATTTATTAAAAAACGGGATCCCATTTTCTTGAAGTTGATTTTGGGTTTTTAGCTAAGGCGAAAACTTCCATGTTTCATAGACTCATCTTCTTACATTTACCCAACATTATTAGGCTTGTAAGGTTATGAAAGAATGTTTCTGAAATCGACAGGTAATGGTTTAGCGATAGAGTTAGAAACTCTAAAGAAGTTGGAAGTAATGAAAAAGAGATGATTTCATTGAAACGATTGCCATCAACATACAATGTCGTGAGGGAGGAAAGTTGGCCAAATGAAAGGGGAATAGTCCTATTTAGTTGAGTTTCGGAGTAAAGATAGATTGCCCAAGGAATCAGGTATGTTACCACTCAATTGATTGTATCCAAGGCTTAGATAACTCAACAAAGAGACTTCCAAGAGAATCTGGTATGCTTCCATTGAGTTGGTTTTCAGAAACTAAAAGAAGAGCTAAACAAGAAAGATTGCCAAAGCAAGAAGGTATGTTTCCATTGAAATTATTGGTACCAAGGTCAACGTATGTAAGATTGGTGAGAAAAAAAAAGAAAGATGGAATCATTCCACTCAAACCATTTGTGCTAAGATCTAATGAGTAAATATAAGAAAGATTACCAAAGCTAGAAGGTATGCTCCCATTGAAGTTATTGATAACAAGATTAAGGTATCTAAGGTTGGTCAGCAAAAAAAGGGAAGATGGAATCATCCTACTCATACCATTCTTGGTAAGATCTAATGAGTAAATATAAGAGAGATCACCCAAGAAAAAAGGTATGCTCCCATTGAAGTTATTGACAACAAGATTAAGGTATCTAAGGTTGGTGAGCAAACAAAGGGAAGAAGGAATCATCCTGCTCAAGCCATTACTACTAAGATTTAATGAGTAAATATAAGGGAGATTTCCCAAACAGGGAGGAATACTGTTAGTACCTGTTAATCCAACTACCATCAGTGATGTGAGAAAACGAAGTTGGCACAAGCTCTCATATATCATACCTTGAATGAAATCCACAGGGCTTACTATTACCCATTTTTCACTCATTGGTTCAAAAGGGTAGAATTTTTTTTAAACTTAGGAAGACAAAGTACATTTTTATTATCCTCCTTCATCACATTCAAATGTATAAATGAAAAATCTGAAAATATTACAACTATAGACCATTACATTCATACACATGCATGTAATAGAGAAAGATTCACATATTTCTGAAAATGTAATCTTTATTGAATGAGATAAGACACATGTGTCTCACACAGCAAGCCGTGAGACTGAATTTTTCTTGATACAGATAAAGACGAATTAATACATGAATAAATGAAGGAAGATAAATGTGCATGTAAGAGGGATGACTAGTCATTTCCTGAATGACTGGATGGTGTTTGTCTCTCTTCGGTGTTGTCCTCATTGCTTGTCTTTCCTAGTTTTCATGCGCTACTATTCCTGCAGCAATCAAGCAATTTGTTAGAGGTATGCTCTAAGCAATGAAAGGTCATAACCATACATGATTATTTATGTCATCCACCCATGCATGTATCAACTTATCTCCATTTACATCAAAATTTAAATGCCTTAGGTGGCTAGGAAAACCATTTGGTCAACGTACACACAAAAGACAGTCTTTTTTCTAACTTGTTTATTCCATGTGCAGTTACAGGCGTAGTCATTTTCAGATCAAATGAGTGGGATAAATGTGGCTCCCATGAGGGTTGAGCTCAGCTCATGTAGAGTAATTTTAAGTAAATATTACATTGCTCTTTGACAATAAGAAGAATTTCAAAGATTCATTAAGAGAGCAACACTGTCTCTGATCATGACATATAAGCTACAACCCACAATGTTCATGTAGCAATACAAAAGATGGTCATCAAATGTATGGAGATAGCCTTTTTAATGGTGATAATAGAAAGAGCAATAAAGCACATGAGTATCTTACAGATTTACAACCTACAGTAATCAATCAACACTGTTATTTTCAAGAAAGAGCATATGAAGCGGCATTTTCATTGCAGAAAGGTGTAAAATTAAGTGTTTGTAAGAAAAAAATTCTCACCAAAGGAGCAACATTCCTAGTGAGGTGGAACAACCAATAGGAAACATAATAGTAAGGAGCAAGTACAATCATCATCATATTGGCAGTGTAATCCATTTCAATGACATTAAGAACATGTTCTTTAGTTTTGTGCAGTCTTAATGATAAAAGGCAGTCCCCTGTTTATAAAGGACAACATAGTGGTTTGGGGTAGTCTTCTAAACATGAGAGGGATAGTCTTTATGAGTATATGGATAGTCTTATAAATGATTAACAATTGTATGTTTAAACTTGTAAGCAAAGGAATGCCTAAGAAGACTATCAATATATCATGAAATGTAGGGACAATGAGCATGTAGAAAAGATATCTTGTAATGCATAAATAAAAAGGGATTTTGGCAAGGCAAGGAGGATTGTCACTCACAACCTTAGTGATAGTTTGAAGATCTCTCAGATGTTGTAATTGAACATGAATAGGCATGCGATACAAGAGAAACAAAGACACATCCAGAGTCTCAAAGGAAACTATCATGGCTTTTTAATAGACCTCAGCATGGGAGTTATGACAATTCATCATGAAAGAGAGTGTTTCATAAGATATTACAGTTGGTAATTCTTTGGCAGACATGTATTCAAAAATGCAAAAAGCATAGACAAAGCACGTGAATTGTTTGACAAAATGCCTAAATGAGATGTAATCTTATAGAATGTCATGATTGCAAACCATGGAGAATTATTGAATGAAGGCTACACATACTTCAATCACATAAATAACCCTTATTGCATTGCACCTACAGTTGACCATAATGTGAGCATGGTTGACCTTCTTGCCCTGCTATGCAATGGCATTGAATATTTCGCAGACCGTTTTTTAGTTCACAGGACAACATTTTCTTCTTCAAAGGAATATCATCAAGAATAACAGTAATAAAGAAAAGCTGATAGCACAGATTTCTTGATAACCCATAACGCTTAAATGAAAATGTGTTTAGAGATAGGTTTTTCCTTCATCCTCTTAGGAAAATGAAATACAAAGAAAAAGTTCTCATTCTACCAAATGACTTCCAGCTGGCTATAATAGAAGACATTTCTTAGACCAAAAGAAAGAAACTACAACCCCGAGTAAAGAGTCTACAAGAAACAAAGATAGAGCAATAGAGAATATTTAACCTTTCAGGTAAAATGAACTTGCAAGGAAAAGAAGAAATGCATAAATTAGAGTATCGGCATCGATTTAAAAGAACTCATCCAAATTTCTATTAGAAGGAGACTTTTCAAAAAACCCACAGACTTCCACTCTAAAGAGATATCCATGGTGGCCAGATATAAGAAGAGTTACAAAAAGTAAAAAAAAGAAAAGGTAAGAAGTATGGTAGATAAATTACAAAATGTCGTCCACTGTAAAGCCTAAAAAATCATAGATGAAAGGGTTTTCTTTCAATTTTCTTCTAAAGAAAAGCTTACCAATATTCTATCAAAGAAATCGACAGGAAATGCAAGGTTCCAGGTCTCTGTCACTGCAATATCCTTGGAGAAAATCTTTTGATAGGGCTTCACAGTAACCCTTGGCGGCGTCATGGCTTCTATAGGAAGTTTTGAAGCAAAATAATGCTTTTTGTTACTTTTACTTTCCTTTAGGGTTTTACCCTATTTTTTGTCGATGGAGCTTCCTTTCTGCCTTTGATTTTAAATCAAATGCATTGCAACTATTATACCCTGTGGACTACCTTTTAATTTCTCTTATGGATCAAATTCTTCTAAGACTTAGTCATTTTTTCTTTTAATTTTTGCATTAATTATAAATGTAAAACAATTTTTGATCAAGTAATACATTATAAATTACTTCCTCAAAATTGTTATTTTAAAGAATGCAAAAATAAAACAAGATAATGGAGATTTTCAATGCATAACAAAGGGAAGATAAAGGTATAATCATATATCATTATGACTAAGTCATGAAAAGAGAAAGATATACTTGGAGGGTATATAGGGAAGTTATTTGTTGTTTGCAAACATTAGGAGGGTATTTAGGAAGGTTTTATTGCCTTTGTGAGCTTTTTGAGGGTGGTTTTATGTGTCATCTTGATAGACTTGGTCAATTGTGACTTTTTCACCCATTTTGAGCCTCTTTGAAGAATAATCGGTTGCTAGATTTTAGGGTTTATAGAAGCATACGAAAATTGATGCTTCTAGATGCTATTTTGTTGGACCGTTGTTGGGAGTTGGATATAATTATCATTTGTAACTCATTTTGAGCAGTTCTTACTTGATACTTTTCTGTTTTGTGGTTTTTGGGAGTCCTTTGCAAAAAAGAGATTACATTTTTTAACTCATGACAAGCATGTATATCTGTGTTTCACCTTTGAAACTAATGAATATATGCACTTTACCTTCTCAATCTCTCTGTTAAATTATGTGCATTTATATAATTAATGAAACTGCTTATGAAATTATTTAATTCCTTGTGGTTTTGTCTTATCTTAGCACCATTTTGCAGAGTAATATGTATTTTGCAGGTTGTGAGATGTGTTTAAAAATGCAAATTCTATAGTTGTGAAGTCTTTCTTCCTTCTAAAGATATAGCCAAAAGAACCTTTTCATGATATGTTTGTGCATAAAACATATGATATTGAGTTGTGTATGACAAAGCTTTTTTCATTAATTGAAAAAGTGTGAAAACTGTATTATATGTCTTCTTAGTAAATTTGGTGTATCACTGTAGGATTAAGTTCCATTTTAGGTACTATTTCTTCCCCTTTTCCTAACAAGTCCGTAGGTTAGGTGATATCCATAGGAAGTCAGCCTTTCTCTGAAGGTTTGGTCTTATCTAAGTATTTATACTTTTGAGATCATTCCCATGTTACACTGGATTGTTGAATTCCACATTCAATAGGGTGCAAAAAGTCAAGTGATAACAATTTTGGCACATCCGGTGGGACAAGTTCCACATTATATTGGGTGTTTGGTATGCAACCAACAAGTTTCAGACTTTGCAGAAGTTATTTTAGCATACTTGGTGACTTCGTGAAGTGAAAGAATGATAGAGTTAGTGCTGTCACAACTTATGAGAAGAGTACAAACATGAAGTTCTAGATAATTTAAGTTTTTGCAGCTGTCACCACCTAGAAGACAAGGCAGAGTAGCAAAAAGAGTACCTCCTTCTAAGAGAGTACAATCTACACCACCTGGTGTTAGACCAGAAATTGCATTTTCACCATCAAGGAGGAGACGAAGACCATCTAAAAAGTAGATTGAGAATCGTTCAGCCTCACCTAGCCTTGGAATAGAAAGGTCTCCTTTAAGCAGTCCAACTGCATTTGCTAGTCATAAAGGTTTTGCAACGTTTTCATTTTCAAGTTCTGCTGCTGCAACAAGTTTATCAACTGTTGTTTTTACAAATTTAAATCCACCTCAGCCACCTCTAATGGCTTCTCCCAGAAATCAACCTTTTGTGCCATTTAATGGAGGCAGTTCATTAAATTTGGCATAACACAATGACATTCCAGTGGCAGCTTTGAAGAGCTTGCCAATTTTCACTAGGGAAGATCAAACTACCCCTATTGAACATATATGAGATGTGGCTTTGTTATGCAGAGTCCATCACATAAATCAAGAGGATGTTGCTATGAGATTGCTAGCTGCTTCACTAAAAGGAAAAGTGTTGCAATGGTATAGGGGTTTAGTAGCAGGCTCAATTGCAACTTGTGATGAATTTGGAGACAAGTTGCACAAATAGTTTCAAGATAAGTCTGATATCTTGTCTTTGGTAGAACAACTTACAACTATAAAGAGAGCCCCTCAGGAGCAAATGATGGATTTCAATTTTCGTTTTCAAAGAACCTGGGATAGGATTCCTGCTACGGTGAGGCCTTCACCTGAATATGCCTTCCTGTATTATCTTAGAGCTATAAATAGCGATATATCAGTTTTAATACAGTCAATGGGAGGAGTGTCCTTGCTGGATGCTTATGAAGTAGCAATCAGAGCTGAAAACAGCCTAATACAAGCTGGTAAACTTGCTCCTAGGCCACCAATGCCTATATTTCTAGATATTCATTCAAATATCCCTTTGCAGATGCCACCTTTTGCATCTTTACCACTTGTTCCAGCAACATCAACTGTTGTTCCAGCTGATGTCTCAAGTTCTTCAAATGAGTTATAGGAGATCAAAAGTTTATTACAAACTTTTGGTAATAAGCTTGTGAGCTTGGAAAATAAACAATTGTATAACAGGCCTTATCAACAATAGAATTCAGGTCAACAACAACAATATCAAGGTAATAAACAGGCTTATCAAGGCAACTACCAGGGCCCAAGACAAAATGTAAACACAAGACCTTTTCAGGCTTATGCTCCAACACCTGTTAGTGCAGTTAAGGATCTTGTCCCTATTCAAAAAAACTTAGCAGCAGATTATGAGTGGTGCTACCCTTGCAACCAACCTCACAATCAAGCCACTTGCTCAAACAAACTCATTAATCAAGCACTTATGGTACAAAATGCTTCAAGTTCATAGCAGAATGCACTGAATGATGCATCTCCACAACACCAAGATTAGCTTACCAATGAAACTACCCTACTTAACTGGAAAGGTGAAGAATTATGTGGATTGAATGTAGATAATTCTCCAGTTGCAGCTAACACAAGGGCAAAGAAAAGAGCTTTTGATCTTGATCAAGCAGCTGATAAAGGAAAAACAATAGCTGCAGAATCATCTACATCTCAAGTAACTCGCATTTTGCAAAGAAATCAACAACTCCCAGTCAAGGAGCAGCCACACTTGTAAGATGATCATGTTGGCATAAAGGTACATCATAAAGTGAACCCAGTTGTATCCTATAATATTATTGATAATATGAAAAAGATGAATGTAACGATGTCTATGTGGGATTCATTAGCTATCCCAGGTCAAAAAGATATGTTACAGTCAGCCTTGTCAAATTTGAAAATGTCTGATGAGTTTGAGTCTCCAATAGGTTAGGTTAGAGCTGTGTTGACAAATAATCCTCAAGAAAATGATAAAAAACCTAGCAAAGAGGTAGGAAAGGAAGTTAAACCACCTTCGTTTTATGTATTTGTAATCATAGGTGATAAGTTAGTTCACAACTGTATGGTAGATAGTGGAGTTAGTAGCTCCATTATGCCAAATCAAATTGTTGACAAACTTGGATTAAAGTATCAACCTTTAGAGAAAGGAGTGATTCAATTGGATGGTCCCTCTGTCAATACATTGGGTGTTATTAAAGGTTTGAGTCTTACCCTTCATGCTTGTCCGAACTTTTTAGTTCCTCAGGACATATGCGTTATAGATCTTCCACCTTTCTTTGCTTTGTGTCTCTCAAGAGACTTTACAGCTAAAATAGGAGGCTATGTGTCGGTTGATTGGTCACATATGTTGTTTAGAACTAGATATGGAACCAAAGTTACCATTAAATCTAAAAATTTGGTTAAAGATCACATTGAGCCATATAACCCAAGTTCTATCAATGTTGTTCCTACTGTTGCAGACACAAATTGTGTCATCTTTACTAACAGTGAGCTAGCTGCCACTCAAGAACTTCAAGCAGAAATTGTTCCTGATGTGTTGTTACATGAATTGGTAGCTGAAAATGTGTTGGATAGTCTTGAAGACCTTATTCAAGATGCCGGTATGGGTAATTATGTGATGCTTGAACATAATGCAGAGGTTCCAAACCTTGAAAAAGGTACAAATTAGTTGTTGCAACAACAAAGTGAACTTTGGGAAAAAAAATTGATGGTTCCAGAAGCAAGAATGGAGCCGGTGGAGGTGCAATGCTGGTTTCTCCACAGGGTGATAAGTACTTTTCAACCTTTTGTTTTGCTTTTGCATGTTGTAACAACAGTGCTGAGTATGAAGGACTCATTCAAGGCCTTGAGTGGGCAAGGAAAAGAGGAATTGACTGTTTGAAAGTCTATGGAGATAGCAAATTGATAGTTAATCAGGTTAGAGGGTTGAATGTTGCCAATAATGATGCTTTGAAGTCTTACAAAAATAGAGTATGGAACATAATTGAAGAATTTAATGCCTTCAATCTGATTTCTATTCCACGAAATTAGAATAAGCATGCTGATAGACTTGTAGCAATTGGAGCACAGTTTGATATCCCAGGCGATATCAAAAAAAAAAATACAGCAGTATGTCAAGGTGGTTATCAGGCCATCAATTCTTGATAACAACAATAACTAGCAGGTATTTGAAAGTGATGAGCAGATTTTAACCATTTTGCTCCCAGAAGATCAATTTTCTGTAGTGAACCAGGAAAATATTAAACAACAATATCATGATCAAGTGATATAGCTAAAGAAGAATAAACTTCCCAAAGGGCTGGTTACCTTGGAATCCATATTCAATTCTGATGATCAGCTTAAGAAGAACAAAATTAGCATTCAAGTGAAGGAAGATCATTATGAAGAAGTGGAAATATTTAAAGGTAAGCTTCTCAAATTAGGAAAAATCTGTTCAGTTGAAGATAGAAAAAATTTCATTGCTTTATGCCAAGAGTATCATGATGTTTTTGCTTGGCAATATTCTAATTTAAAAGGGTTTGATCCTCATATTGCACAACATACAATTGAGTTAGAACCTGGTGCCAAGCCTGTTAGACAAAAACAGAGACCTTTGAACCCTAAGCTCGAACCTTTAATGATCAAAGAATTGACCAAGTTAGTCGAGGGGGGTATTGTATTTCCAATTAAACACACATCCTGGGTTTCTAACCTTGTTCAAGTTAGAAAGAAGAATGGTGAGGTAAGATTATGTGTAGATTTTAGAGACCTTAACAGAGCATCTCTGAAGGATCATTATCCCTTACTGTCCATGGAACAGATTCACCAACTTGTTGCTGGTTCAAAGAGATTTTCTCTTCTGGATGGATATTCTGGTTATAACCAGATTCTAGTCAAAGAGGAGGATCAATATAAAATAATATTTACAACAAAATGGGGCACTATGGCCTACAAGAGAATGCCTTTTGGTTTATCTAACGCTAGTGCCACCTTTCAGCGTGCCATGGATATAGCGTTTCATAATTTAATTCAGAAGTTTCTGCTTGTTTATCTTGATGATGTAATAGTATATTCCAAGGATGTAAATGAGCACTTGTCACATCTTAAGCAAGTTTTTGAAAAATGCAGAGAATATGGAATATCTCTCAATTTGAAAAAGAGTATTTTTGCAGTTCATGAAGGTAAATTGTTAGGTCACATAGTATCAAAAGACGAAGTTACCATTGATCCTGGAAGAGTTAAAGATATACTTGAACTGCCATTACCCAACCACAAGAAAGGATTGCAGAGATTTTTAGGGAGAATCAATTTTTTAAGAAGATTCATTCCTGATGTTGCAAATTTACTATAGCCTTTGACTGCCATGCTTAAAAAGAATGCAATTTTCAGTTGGACTAGAGAAGCAAAACGTAGTTTTGAAGAAATCAAGGAAGATTTAGCATCAGCCCCAACACTGGTGAATCTAGATTTCTCTAAAGACTTCTTTTTGTATGCCTTTGGCGGCATTAGTTCAATTTCTGCTATGCTGGTTCAGAAAAATAATGATAATTTAGAACAACCAATAGTTTTCTTTAGTCAAGGACTTACTGATTATGAAGAAAAATACACATTTGTTGAGAAACATGTTCTAGCTATGATCAGAAGCCTAAAGAAGTTTAATCCTCTAATCTCCAACAACATGATTCATCTTTTAGTTGCACATCCAAGTGTGAAAGATTTTTTGTTAAACAAGGATCCGAGTGAGAAAAGAGTAGGGTGGATCATGAAAGTAATGGAGTTTGATGTTGATGTCAAGATCACAAATCTTGTCAGAGGTAGAGGACTTTGTGAGCAACTTGCCTCAACCCCTGAAGATGCACAAAAATCAGAATCAGAAGTTGTTTTAGTTAATGACAAGGAAATTCAAAATGTTGCTCTTGCATTAACAACAAGTTGGGTTCAAGAAATGACCCACTTTTTTCAAACTAGTGAATGTCCACCAAGTCTAGACAGAGCAAAACGAAGATACTTCAGATTGCAATCAATTCCTTATGTCCTCATTGATAATATTATTTTCAGGAAAGATCTGAATGGTGTATTGATGTTGATCAAACATAAAAAGTACTTTATGAATTTCATGATGGAGTTTCAGGAGGTCATTTTGCTCCAAGAACAACTGCTTGGAAAATCATGAGAGTTGGTTACTACTGGACCAGCTTATTTAAAGATGCATATGCATGTTCAAGAAAGTGTATTAAATGTGCTTTATTTGTAGGAAAAGAAAAGCCGCCTGCTATGCCTTTACATCCAATTCAGGTAGAGAAGCCCTTCATGAGATGGGGCATTGATTTTATCGAGCCAATTAATCCACCTTCCAGTGCTGGTCACAAGTGGGTGCTTACAGCCACAGATTATTTTACACGGTGGACAGAAGCAATAGCTTTGAAAGAAGCTAATGAATCTTCTATTCTGAGCTTTTATGAGGATATAGTCACCAGATTTGGAGTGCTTGAATCAATCATTTCAGACTATGCTCTTGCATTTGTTGGGTTAAGAGTCACAGATTGGGCTGTTAAACACATAATTCATTTGAATACTTCCTCCAATTATTACCCATAGGGTACAATGGTTTAGCTGAAAGTACAAATAAAAATCTGATCAGAATCATTAAGAGGACCATGGAAGAGAATCAAAGGATTTGGCATACCACATTGAAATATGTACTTTGGGCAGATAGAATAACCCCTAAGAGATCAGTTGGTAATTCACCATATGTACTTGTTTATGGTAAAGAAGCCAAATTACCTCTATCTATAGAGCTTCCAGCTCTAGACATTGTTCACTACTTGGAGATGTATGAAGAACAAGACCCAATGTTCGTGAGATACGCAGAGCTCATGGAGCTCGAAGAATCAAGAGACAAAGCAATGAAAGCTTTGGAGTATCATCAGCTCCAAACAAAGAGAACATTTGATAAGAGAGTTACAGTCAAGATTTTCAAAGAAGGTGATATTGTTCTCAAGTGGGATGCACTAAAGAGTGGACCAGGAAAGCATACAAAGTTTGATCATTTCTGGGCAGACCCTTTTAATATTACTGAATGCAAGGAGCATAATGCATTCTAGCTATCAAACATGGATGGAAAAATGTTACCAATCCCAGTTAATGGGATTCACCTCAAATGTTGTTTCGAGGTATGACTTATCATTGTTCATATTAGGTTAAGTTATATGCTTTCAATAAGTGTTGCTGCACTTTAGTTTAGATGCAATTGTTTCATTCCCTAAGTGTTGTTCCAGCACAGTAAATAGTTTCACTTCAGTTTTTCCTATTTTCAATAAGTTTCTAGTGACCTGACCTGTTCTAATAAGTTATAATTGAGTTATAGCCATGTACAAAACTGCTCTAGGTCTATTTCTAAATTTCTCTAATGACTCCATGCCCAATGGAAAAGCTTAGGCTACTGGTTTTCATGTTTAGCAGGAAAACATCCAGCAAAGGTCGCCAGAAATGTTACCCATTTTTTACTCATTGGTTCAAAAGGGTAGAATTTGTTTTAAACCGAGGAAGACAAGGTACATTTTTATTATCCTCCTTCATCAGATTTAAATGTATAAATGAAAAATATGAAAAGATTACAACTATAGACCATTACATTCATACACATGCATGTCATAGAGAAAGATTCACATATTTCTGAAAATGTAATCTTTATTGAATGAGATAAGACATGTGTCTCACACAGCAAGTCGTGAGAATGACTTTTTCTTGATACAAATAAAGATGAATTAATACATGAATAAATGAAGGAAGATAAATGTGCATGTAAGAGGGATGACCAGTCATTGCCTGAATGAATGGTTGGTGTTTTTCTCACTTCGGTGTTGTCCTCATTGCTTGTCTTTCCTAGTTTTCATGCACTCCTGTTCCTGCAACAATCAAGCAATGTGTTAGAGTTATACTCTAAGCAATGAAAGGTCATAACCATACACAGTCATTTATGTCATCCACCTATGCATGTATCAACTTATCTCCATTTGCATCAAAAGTTAAATGCCTTAGGTGTCTAGGAAAACCATTTGGTCAACGTACACACAAAAGACAGTCTTTTTTCTAACTTGTTTATTCCATGTGCAGTTACAGGTGTAGTTATTTTCAGATCAAATGAGTGGGATAAATGTGGCTCCCATGAGGGTTGAGCTCAGCTCATGTAGAGTAATTTTAAGTAAAGATTACATTTCTTTTTGACAATAAGAAGAATTTCAAAGATTCATTAAGAGAGCAACACTATCTCTGATCATGACATATAAGTTACAACCCACAATGTTCATGTGGCAATACAAAAGATGGTCATCAAATGTATGGAGATAACCTTTTTAATGGTGATAATAGAAAGAGCAATAAAGCACATGAGTATCTTACAGATTTACGACCTACAATAATCAATCAACATTGTTATTTTAAGGAAAGAGCATATGAAGCAGCATTGTCATTGTAGAAAGGTGTAAAATTAAGTGTTTGTAAGAACAAATTTTTCACAAAAGGAGCAGCATTCCTTGTGAGGTGGAACAACCAATAGGAAACATAATAGTAAGGATCAAGTACAATCATCATCGTATTGGTAGTGCAATCCATTTGAATGACATTGAGAACATGTTCTTTAGTTTTGTGCAGTCTTAATGACAAAAGGAAGTCCCCTGTTTATAAAGGACAACACAGTGGTTTGGGGTCTTCTAAACATGAGAGGGATAGTCTTTATGAGTATATGGATAGTCTTATAAATGATTAACAATTGTATGTTTAAACTTGTAAGCAAAGGAATGCCTAAGAAGACTATCAATATATCATGAAATGTAGGGACAATGAGCATGTAGAAAAGATATCTTGTAATGCATAAATAAAAAGGGATTTTGGCAAGGCAAAAAGGATAGTCACTGACAACCTTAGTGAAAGTTTGAAGATCTCTTAGATGTTGTAATTGAACATGAATAGGCATGAGATATGAGAGAATCAAAGACACATCCAAAGTTTCAAAGGAAACTATCATGGCTTTTTAACAGATCTCAGCATGGGAGTTATGACAATTCATCATGAAAGAGAGTGTTTCATAAGATATTATAGTTGGTAATGCTCTGGTGGACATGTATGAAAAAATGCGAAAAGAATAGACAAAGCACGTGAATTGTTTGAAAGAATGCCTAAATGAGATGTAATCTTATAGAATTTCATGATTGCAGACCATGGAGAATTATTGAATGAAGGCTACACATACTTCAATCACATAAATAACCCATATTGCATTGCACCTACAGTTGACCATAATGTGAGCATGGTTGACCTTCTTGCCCTGTTGTGCAATGGAATTGAATATTTTGCAGACCATTTTTTAGTTCACAGGACAACATTTTCTTCTTCAAAGGAATATCATCAAGAATAACAGTAATAAAGAAAAGTTGATAGCACAGATTTCTTGATAACCCAAAATGCTTAAATGAAAATGTGTTTAGAGATAGGGTTTTCCTTCATCCTCTTAGGAAAATGAAATACAAAGAAAAAGTTCTCATTCTACCAAATGACTTCTAGCTGGCTATAATAGAGGACATTTCTCATACCAAAAGAAAGAAACTACAACCCCAAGTAAAGAGTCTACAGGAAACAAAGATAGAGCAATAGAGAATATTTAACCTTTCAGGTAAAATGAACTTGCAAGGAAAAGAAGAAATGCATAAATTAGAGTATAGGCATCGATTTAAAAGAACTCATCCAAATTTCTATTAGGAGACTTTTCAAAAAACCCGCAGACTTCCACTCTAAAGAGATATCCATGGCGGCCAGATATAAGAAGAGTTACAGAAAGTAAAAAAAAAAGGTAAGAAGATATGGTAGAGAAATTACAAAATGTCGTCCCCTGTAAAGCCTAAAAAATCACAGATGAAAGGGTTTTCTTTTAGTTTTCTTCTAAAGAAAAGCTTACCAATATTCTATCAAAGAAATCGATAGGAAATGCAAGGTTCCAGGTCTCTGTCACTGCAATATCCTTGGAGAAAATCTTTTGACAGGGCTTCACAGTAACCCTTGGCAGCACCATGGCTTCTATAGGAAGTTTTGAAGCAAAATAATGCTTTTTGTTACTTTTACTTTCCTTTAGGGTTTTACCCTATTTTTTGTCGATGGAGCTTCCTTTCTGCCTTTTATTTTAAATCAAATGCATTGCAACTATTATACCCCGTGGGCTACCTTTTATTTTCTCTTATGGATGAAAGTCTTCTAAGACTTAGTCATTTTTTCTTTTAATTTTTTCATTAATTCTAAATGTAAAACAATTTTTGATCAAGTAATACATTATAAATTACTTCCTCAAAATTGTTATTTTAAAGAATGCAAAAATAAAACAAGATAATGGATATTTTCAATGCATAACAAAGGGAAGATAAAGATATAATCATATATCATTATGACTAAGTCATGAAAAGAGAAAGATATACTTGGAGGGTATATAGGGAAGTTATTTACTATTTGCAAACATTAGGAGGGTATTTAGGAAGGTTTTATTGCCTTTGTGAGCTTTTTGAGGGTGGTTTTATGTGTCATCTTGATAGACTTGGTCAATTGTGACTTTTTCACCCATTTTGAGCCTCTTTGAAGAAGAATCGGTTGCTATATTTTAGGGTTTATAGAAGCATACGAAAAATGATGCTTCTAGATGCTATTTTGGTGGACCCTTGTTGGGAGTTGGATATAATTATCATTTGTAACTCATTTTGAGTAGTTCTTACTTGATACTTTTCTGTTTTGTGGTTTTTGGGAGTCCTTTGCAGAAAAGAGATTACATTTTGTAACTCATGACAAGCATGTATATCTGTGTTTCACCTTTGAAACTAATGAATATATGCACTTTACCTTCTCAATCTCTCTGTTAAATTATGTGCATTTATATAATTGATGAAACTGCTTATGAAATTATTTAATTCCTTGTGGTTTTGTCTTATCTTAGCACCATTTTGCAGAGTAATATGTATTTTGTAGGTTGTGAGATGTGTTTAAAAATGCAATATTCTATAGTTGTGAAGTCTTTCTTCCTTCTAAAGATATAGCCAAAAGAACCTTTTCATGATATGTTTGTGCATAAAACATATGAGATTGAGTTGTGTATGACAAAGGTTTTGTCATTAATTGAAAAAGTGTGAAAATTGTATTATATGTCTTCTTAGTAAATTTGGTGTATCACTGTAGGGTTAAGTTCCATTTTAGGTACTATTTCTTCCCCTTTTCCTAAAAAGTTCGTAGGTTAGGTGATATCCATAGGAAGTCAGCCTTTCTCTAGAGGTTTGGTCTTATCTAAGTATTTATACTTTTGAGATCATTCCCATGTTACACTGGATTGTTGAATTCCACATTCATCAGGGTGCAAAAAGTCAAGTGATAACAATTACATCAAGAGAGACAAGGTGGTTGGCATGATTGTTGTAGGATATGCCATTCCACATGGTGCAACAGTCTGTTCCATTTACCGACGACCTGAAATAGCCTTTGGAGTCATTGATGGCTACTTTGAATAGAAGAAGCACATCAGATTCATGGGAAGGACATGTGTTGAGCATTAATTGATGGGAAAGAGAAGGGCGTGATGAGGAGAAAACTGAAATGCAGATGATCTTGGCTTATTTATTCTCAACCTGTGTGTCCATCAACAATCAATGATTTTTTTTAATTCATTTAAAAATTATATCTTTATTTGACCGTTAGGTTCAGTAATTTTGAGAACGGAATTAATTTTGATACCTAATCATTTAACTGTTTCTGAATTTTCTTATTCTATTAGCAATAAAAGTATAGATATTTTTTCTTACGGAATTAGGATTTTTTACCATGTAAATTCTTGTGTTGATGTGATTGTTGATTCTATTATTCTATTGCTATCTCTATTTTCTTTGCAGCTCATTTGTTGTAATATTGTATGATTCTAGAGCTTAAAGGTTTATCATTTGGCCTAGGTTTTTGAATATATTGTAATATAATATAATCATAGGCTATACTCTCACTATAATATAATGTGAAATTGAGCTAATTTTGTCTTTCACTTTGGTCATAGTAAGTTTCCTAAATGGAAAAAATAAGAGATATATAGAAAAATTCAAATTGTACTATAATTTAGTTTGACTATCATATACAATTGGTCTATCTCCAGCCCATTTTCCAAAGGGATGCTATCTCAATCCTATACATGTAGGATGTGACTTCCTTTTCTTCTCTTCAATCCATTTCAAATAGAAGTGGATCTTATAGTTATAGCCCTCAAAATAATAGAGGTATTTACCATAAGTCCTATTTTAGATAATAAATTGAGTGTTGTAGCTTCTTTCTTTTTACTTGATATATGATTTTTTTTCATGTTTATTATATTTCTCTAACATTGAAAATATTTTATAAATATAATTTTATATAATCAATTGATCACAAATATATATAAACATTAAGTGAGGAGAGAAAAAAAGAAACAAAGCATGGAAATACATTGATAACCAATCTAAATAGTCCAATACTACAACCTAAACCACCTCTTAGCCTAAACTAAAAGGAGGGTCGGGAACCAAAGAAAATTCATATCATTGAACAATAAATGTCCAAGCCATTATAAAAAATCCAAATATGATCACACAAACCCCGCCATACTCGTTAACACCACTCCAACACTATAAAGTGGGAACATATATATAATAGAAACTACACAAAAATATACCAAGAACTAAGGTAAATAACATAGAAAACTAACTAGAGCCATATTTATAAAGAACCCCAACTTTCCACGTAACTAGAACATTTGTCACCATTCTTCTTGTCCAATTTTCCAATAAAAGCATTAACATTCCTCTCCAAATATCAAATTTGAAATCCACATACTTTTGTAGTTATCACTTGAGAAAATTTCTAATAGGAAAAACAAGTAATGGGAAAAATCCATCATCACATTTTCTATTAGAAGAAACACCAATATCAAATTGATCATCATCTTGCCTAAAAAAATTAGTAGTTAAATTTCTCCCTTTTGCAAGTAACTTAGGAATAACATGTACACATTAGCATAATGCAAGACATCAAAAACATCATTATTGTCATGGATACAAGGTCCAACACCAAAAACACCAACATGAGAGCAATCCTATAGACCACCAAAAACAACACAAATACTATAAGAAGAAATAATATGAGTAGATACAATCACATGAGAATTATTAGAATGATTGAAACACTTTGAAACACATCTTTAGCAACCATACCCCATGCTACAAGGACCAAGGCTCAAGAATATACTCCTCATCTAAAATAAAATGTTTAATATCCCCATTCCTCTTATGAAACTAGAATACAACATTATTGGAAACAAAGGAAACTATATGGATTTTTGAGATAATCCAATAAGAATACATTTACTATCCTAAAAAATCTCTTTATTTTTATCAATCCATATAAACCAAAGAAATTCAGAGGAAGCAACCACAACCTATCTAAAAAAATAGCAAGAAGAGAAGAAAAAATATAGTCTTGCCAAATAAAAGGTCATGCTAACCAATATCACATTAACTAGAAATAAAATCCAAATGGAAAGAAAGAAATGCTAGAATTTCTTAGCAAAAGAACTATATAAAGAAAATGAACAACAAATTCAACTCTCCCATAAACAAGACAAGACTTAGATCCAAGACTCAAAATGAAATTATCAAAAACTAATTTATTAAACAATAGTAACCATCTAAAAAACACTTCTTAAGATCAATAAAAATAAACCAAATCCTCTTTTACTATTTTTCCAATCAAACATTACCTAGATCATGTAAGCCACAATTAGAGTTTGAATTGTGAAACTAACTATACTTAGTGAAAGACAACAAAACATATAAATATATGTGACTTGCAAAAACACTTTAACCATATCCATTAAACATTATCTCAAGGGTAGGTGCAAAAAGATGAGGACCATTTTTTTTGAAGATGAAATAAAAGAGAATGTTCTCATATTAAAATTCAAGCACATTAAGGCTCAATTGTGTTGTAAATTTAAGTGCATTTAGCTTTGATAAATCTAGACCTAAATGTTCTTGTATTAATATAATGTATGCTCATGTTAGAGATACATAAAGAAACATAACTAAGAGCTACTTTATTTCATTCTATTTTCTTCTTTGAAAGAATAACATGAGCAGAAGAAAGTGTGACCATATTTTGTGCTGAATTTGAGCCATCTCATCCTCTTCAATAAATCCTTGATGGGAAAGAGGTAAGTTGCATAATTTTTTGATAGTTATAATTAAGCTTATAGTATATTTTCTTTAATTGGTCTTTGATTTATTTAATTTTTTTTCAACTAATTCAAACCCTCCACCTCAAAATCCTCCCCTTAATAAAATCCATGAAAAAAATGAGGTAAAATAGTATGAAATTGAAATACACCTCAAAATCCTCCTATAATTTCTATGCATCACCTTGAAACACAAAAAAATATATTATGATAAATAAAAAACAAAAAATTGAGCTTAAAGTGTTGATACAAATATTAAATATCCCTAATACAACAAGAATGCACAAGGAGGCTATTGCACCATCACTAGAATCTTTGATATCTCACATTAATTCAATTGTAGGGTAAATACATATATAGGAAATTAATAGAAAAAGTCATTACAATTTTATGCCATTAATTTATCTTATGAGATCTACTAAAGCACAAAATAATTCAAAGACAAATTATGTGCATAGTTTATAGACCCACACACTAATGCATCATTAGAAACATGAGTTGCAAAGGATTTCCAAGGATGTAATACATTGGTACAACTAGAAACAAAAAAGGAATAAATTTTTGGATAGGTGGTAGATGATATTTGACCAATGACCATGCAATAACCATGAATTTCCTCATTATTTCTTGAGTAAACTACATTGTGAGTTTGTCCTCACTAAGATTCTTAATTATTTTGATATTCATGATTTTCATAGTAGAGGAAAAATCTCTACACAAGATAGAGAAGGGGCACATCATGCACATGATCAACCAATGAGATCCCTTGGTCAATCATTCATTTAACATACCACAATCCCTTCAACTATGTAGAGGTTTAGACACTAATTTATTGGTTCATTCACATAGTCCTTGGTTGAACATAAGGTGCATCTCTTATAAGGTAATGAGGGTGAGACTTCAAGACATGAGGTATCACTAAAATACATGTTTAGAATGATGGGGAGCAAAAAGTGGCCACAACCAAATTTTGGTCCATCTAGGACATAAGTGTGTTATAACATGCTCATGTTAAGGCTTGGTAGACTTGACCGAGCTTAGTCAAGTCACTACTGAGTCATAACAAGAGCACATTATAACATGATGTCAAAGCACATTATAATATACTCACATTATGTTTGAGATAAAAAATATCAAAGAGGTTAGCCTCATTTGAACCCAACCTCCTATCCATACATTAGATAAATGTGAGCAAGGAATAGTAAATACACATTTTGGATTTGACTGAGCCACCATCAAAATGCCACCACAACATCCATGAGGTTGAGGTAGGTTTTTTAATTTTTATAAAAAAATGAATAGATTTACCAATTTAGAATTATTTTTGATTCAATATTTTTTAATTTGTAAGAATTAAATTTTTTCACCAATTGATAAAAATCCTAGTTCACCAATTGATGAAATCCCTAGTGAAGAGCATGGAGAACCAAACCCTCAACAAAATCCTTCATAAAATCCATCTACATACTTCTCAAACACAATAAAAGCTACCGGGTCAAATTGAAAACAATAAGAGGGAACTCCATCATTGATCTATAGGTTGAAAAATCCAAATTCAACTAGTTCCAATAAAAACACTTGTTTCCTTATTAGAATATATCATCTCTAATATAGATTCCATGAGTTGAAAAACTAAGGAAACAAGTTGTAATCCAAGTTCACAATATCATTGGACACTAGTTGCACATGAAGTGTCTCATCACCTTCATAATGGTATGATATTGACATAATGTATTATTTCAAATTATACATGAAATAATTTGAATCCCAATTTAAATACTATACTCATGACCATATGAATAAGGGGACACATTCAAAACATGAGCACAAGTTATAGGATCAATCCTAATCACTGTTCTCCATATATATATATGAAAATGAAAAAAGAAGAATGCACCTTGATCACGAGGTAGTCATGGAACTGAAGATGGAGCAAAGAAGCCGCCATTCTAGCTTCCTTCATTACAACATTTTGCACAACCGACTTCACAATTCACTGAGCATTGGGACATGACTCATCATAGAACTTTGGACTAAAGTTAGTGTTAAACAGGGGTTGTTGTCATAGAACTTGTGGGTGATCTTGTTGAGGGAAATACTGTAGCGGGAGTTGATGTTGCAGGCTCAAGGGAAGAGGATGGAAAACTTACTGTCGATGCACTATTGCTCGAACCTGCAAGCCCACCAATTCCAAATTATAATTGAGTTATACTTATCTCCTCTTCCTGTTTCAAAAATGCTTCATTGCACAACTAGCAGATAAATGCTAACCTTTTCAATATCTGTTGCACAAAGGTATCCCCTTTGTGTGGATTGATAAATGTCAAGTGACCTTCCAATAGATCAAAGACTATCTATTGTCACCACTTGTCCTAATGCCACCCATTGAAGGAAAACCTTTGATCCTATACATTTCAGCAACCACTTCAACACTAGGGGCATTGCTTGCATAAAATGATTATAATGAAAAAGAAAGAGCTATATACTACATCAGTCGCACATTGATCGGATATGAACTCAACTACACACCCATTGAACATGCTTGTCTTGTAGTTGTCTTCGCCACCCAGAAGTTAAGAAATTACATGTTGAATCACAAGACACAACTAGTGGCAAAGATTGTTCTAATAAGAGGGAGGAAGCACACCAATTTTATTCCCCAAAATTGTTATACCAAAAAGTGAAAAAATAAAGATTGAAATATGATTTATGTGTGTTGTTTATTCATCCACGAAGTAATACACCCCTACATGCTAGCTGAAAGAGGTCCCCTATTCATGGGTGTAAACACCAAGGAATAAGATTTTTTTTGGGAGAGGCGGTGGATAGTTTTTGACCATCCTCCATCTAACATTAAAATGAGGTCCCATAGTATTTTTTCTAGGAAACTCTATTATGAGTTCAATTCCTTAATGAGATCTTGAATTACTTCAACATGTATTATTTCCAAGGCAGAGATGAGGGGCCTACACTAGATAGAGAAGGGGCGCATCATGCCTAGGACTAAGCACAAAGACCCCTTGCTAGCCCATACATTCATCATGCCATGATCCCTTCCATTATGAAGGAGAGTGTTGAGGTGAAGACTCTTTAGTTCATTAGCTCCTTCACACAAGCCTTGTTACAACACAACATGCTTAAATAATATAGGGTGGTGAAGGAAAGGATTCTAGGTCTTTATGATCACCTCACCTTTGTTAAAATTGTGGGTCTATTTGTGATTATGGGTTTGAGGATGCTTGAGATGCATGAATAAAACAACAAGACACATCCATATTGGATGATATGGTCTTCATAAATGAGCTGCTAGATACAATATTTGAAACTTATGGACAAGAAATTTTGAATAATTTTAAATAAAATTTATTATATTTCCTTTTAAAATCTAAGATTAAATATATTCATATATGATAATTAAAAATTAATGTAAAATGATTATAATAAAATTTATAGTCTTAGAGTGCTCATTCTATGTTTGTCAGCCCTTCAACTTCCAATTATGCAGTCATGTCGAGTCCATAGGTATGTAATTAGAAAAGAAATAGTGAATATATTACAGGTAAATATTTTTTGCTTACATGAATGGTAATCTTAAAATTAACATTTGATGATGAACACGTGGATGTTGGAACTTCAACATTAGGATCTATTAGTGGGAGTGCTCATCTAAGTTTCACTAAGGTAAGCTTAACTATTTTTAATCATTATGTTTGTAAATATGTTAGGTAGATTTTGGTAAAACAATTGAAACATAGAAAAATGGGTGATGTCCTTAAGGTTTAGTGTCCAAAACCTAGTGTCAATCCCACTTTTTTCCAAGATTTCATTAGAATGCAAATCATCAAGGTGAATAGATTGACTATCAACCATGAAAGTGAGCCAATAAGACTTGGATCTACATTCTTAGGGTCATGAAAATGGATTAGAAATGATTTGAAATGACTAACCTAATTGAGATATATGACCTAATGTATAAAATGCAATATCCTGACAACTGATAAATAGAAATAGTCAATTCCTGATAGATCTAAGAAGTGCAGAGGACAATAAACTTGCTCAGGAAAACTAGTCTTAGGATGCCTAAGAAGACTCAAATGCCTAGGGGTGTATGGTCTATAATAGGGTATCCTGAATTGCTTTTGGGGTCCTTTGATGTCAAATCTGAACTTTTTTTCATCTCCAAATTTATCAGAACACCATCAGATAATTATGTAAGTGAGTTTTGTGTCTTGAAAAGATATGTGACAAAAAATGAAACAATGAACAACTTGTCTTCAATCCTCCTTCAATCCTCTTCAAACCTAAGATCTGCACATTCACAAAGAGAAGAATTGTTGGTCCATTTAGGGGCTTTCCTCAATCAAACCCCATGTAAGTGTTTCCACTTCCACAATGGCATTGCCAATGATAAAAATATAATTGAAAGGAAGGAATGATAAAATCACAAAGTGTTGCAAATCACCACCCTCCAATGACTTCCTTGAAGGACTAAATTCATGCACACATCACCTCAAGGATATGGATCTTTCTTTCTTGAATGATTGAATTCTTTGGAGACCTACAACAAGGGTTAGCCTTCACAAGACATGAATATGAACATACATGAACTCACATAAACTTGGACATGATGTTAGGATCTTGAATTGCTGCAATAAATCTCTGAAATGTTGTTCTTGACTTGATCTTGAATGCTCTTGATAATAGTTCTTGCTCATGAATACTTGTTAGATTTGAAATGATGCAAAAACTAGGTACTTATATGCAATTGTACTAATTTCCTAAAAATTATATTCCAAAAGCTGACACTAGAAACTTGAATTTTGGATGTTAAAATATTGTCAACAACATATTTAAATTTGGGTCCTAGCTAATAAGGGGGACCCACATGCCCCTAGATGTATGGGTCTTGGTCGAAATTTCTAGGACTTCTAGTGTCAGGATCAAAACATTAATTTTTTGCATTTATTCAATGCTTGCAATCCTTTGGAAAAAGGTAAAATAGGCCTTGGAATGCATAAATTAGGAAATTATGAGCTTAATTAATTCCAATAAATTAAGGGGAGAAAACATAATGTAAAATTGTTAAGGGTGGCAATTTTTGACACTACAACAATATTGTTCTATTTTTAGTTGATGACATTAGTTCAAACTCCTCTTGATATTCATGGAACAATGGAGGTGGGAATTGTTGTAATTGTTTTATCTTCAATGCCTTGGATAGAGGTACGCGATAAATTAGTAAATTCCATATATTTCTATTTCATGTTTTATCCCACATCTATTAGTGTAAAATTGAATGATATGGCATCTATAGTCTAATTTATTTTTTTATGAGTGTCATAGAGGGTCACAACTCTAGATTGTGCATGTTCCCATAAGATAGATGAAAAGAGGTAACAAATGGTTGAGACCAATTATCAGTTGGTGGTAAATGATTATTTCCTTATATGTCATTTTATAACTCATTTTTTCTATATTAATGTGTATTATTTTTTATTGTATTAGGTGGACATCCAGAAAAGTTTAGAGAGTAGTTCAAGTCAATAGGTTCGAAAGAAACCCACCTTAGTTGTCTCTCCATCTAGTTGACAACCAAAGGTTCATCGACTCTTCCATCCTAATCAAGAGAAATAATTATATTATGGCTTTATTCTATAACTTTATGGATTTCTTATACACATATTTTTGTATTACTGACATGTAACTTTGTATGTCAATATGGATTTTTTTGTAAGCCTATATGAATTTATTGAACATATATTATATTTTTTCCAACATATAGCATTGCATTCCTATATGATTTTTTAGTGAATATAAATTTGATCAATTATTTTCTATATGTCGTATGTTCTTCTTCATTCTAATTATTTTCATATTTATATTTTCTAGTTTCTTTGATAGGATCCTTCTTAAAAAAGGCATTCATTGTGCTTTTAAGCCACACTCGACCTTGAGAAAGTGCATCCCTTTCCTCAAAGACTCTAAAGACATCTTTCTCAACTCCAATGTCTATAAGGTGGTTTGTTCATGTGGCACACCATAGATAGGTGAAATTGGTCGTTCCTTTAACACCAGAATCAGAGAGCATAGTGCCGACATTAGACATGAATGCATCTCCAAATCTGCCCTAGCTAACCACTCTGCTTCCACCAAGCATCACATTTGCCTTGAAAATACCCAAATCTTGTCTAGAGAAGATAACTTCTTCAAGAGAAAACTAAAAGAAGCCATTGAAATCCACAATCATCATTTGAACCTCAACCATGGTGAGGGATGGAGTTTAAGTTTATCTTGGCATCCTTTGCTATCCAACTTGAGAACCCATCATCATCCTTCCCACTAATTCCCCCCTCCCTCTTCTCCTTTTTTTCCTTTGGTTGCTCTCTCTCTTTCCTTTCTCTCTCTCGGCTTTTTCGATTCTTCCCCCCCTCCCCCTTTCAGCTTGTTCCTTCTTTTCCTTTTTTCTTCTTTTTTTTGTCCTCTTATCTTTTTCCACCTTCCCTTTCCCCCTCCTTTCTTCTTGTCTTTCTTTCCCAGTTATTTTGTGTCCTTCTTGTGAAGTAATTCTGTAGTTTATTTTATCTCCTTTTTCTTTCTCATTTTATTGCCTTGCTTTGTAGTTGCTCCTCAATTCATTTATTTCTCTCATATTCTTGTTTCCTTGTTATTTTTATGTCTATATTTTCTTTTCTTTTTTGACTCATTTCTTATTGTTTCTTTATTTTGATGGTTTTTTTGCATTTGCGTTTAAGATCTTTATTTATTTTATTATTTATTTTAATTTTAATTTTTATTATGGTCTTTTTAATATTTCAATCATTGTTTTGCTTTAATTTATTTTTGTTTCCTCTATCTTTTAATTCCATTGCTTCCTCTTTTTATTGTTTAGCTTTTGTCTTCTCACATTATTTCTTTCTGTCTCGCCTTTATTAAATGTTTATTTCCTTCTTAATTTTGTTCTCTTCTCTCAGCTTTGTTTAATTCCAATTTGATTTTATATATATTTTTTTACTTTATTCTTAGTGTATTTTGTTTTTTATTATTCATTTTTTCTTTTTCTTGATTTCTTTATTATTTTCTTGACTTTTTTTTCTTTCATCCTATCTCTTCTTTTTTTTATTCCTCTTTATTTGCTTTTCTTTATATAGATATTTGCCTATTGTAATTGTTTTTAGTAAATGTTTATTTCCTTCTTATTTTTCTTTTTTCTTTTCTTAGCATTGTTTAATTCCATGTTGATTTTGTATTTTTTGATCAATTTGATTTAGTATCTCTTTATCTTAATCGTTTTCTTTCCTTCATATATATATATATATATATATATATATTCTTACTTATTTTTTATATACATTTTTTAGTTTTCCTTGCATTTTTATTCTTGTGATTCTTTTCTATTTTGTTGTGTTACCTTCTATTTTTTTTTCTTTCCTTATTTACTATTTTCTTGCATATTTTCCTTTTATAGTTCCTCATTTATTAGTCTTCCATGCATTTTTATTCTTGTGGTTCTTTAATATTTTTTAGTTGTGTTGTTTTTTGCTTCTTTTTGTTTTTTCCTATTTTCTATTTTCAAGTTAATTGTTTCTTCTCTTTTTTGTTGTTTCAATTTTCCTTTAATTATTGTATATATATTATTATATATACATTGCTTAAGGTTTTTTCTCTTATTTTTTTGATCAATTTTATTATTCTTTCCCCTTATTTTCTTCTTTTTTAGTTTTTATTCCTCCTCAATTGCTTTATTTTTTAATTTTTGCCCATTATTTTCTCCTTATGTTTAATTGGTTTGATCCCTTTTTGATTAAGTTATCTATTTTTTGGGTTCCTTAGTCATTTTCAAAGCTCTTTCTCTCCCAGTAGCCTTTTGATCTCACCTTCTTTGTTTCCCTTGTTTTGACCTTCTAGCATTGTGGTCTTTGTGGTCAAAGTAGTCCATCTTGTTACCTTGGTTCTTGTGCCTTTCTTCTCCCACCTTCCCCCCTCTTTCTCACCTTTTTATACATTTCTTGGTCTGCAACTATTCACTTCACTCCTTATGCTCTCTTCTTCATCTTGATGATGGATCGCGGAATGTGATCCGAAACGTTGATGTAAAAATACTAACACAATCTAATCTAGAAACATTACAACAAATCTTTTGCATACCAAACATCACCAAAAAACTTTGTTTGACCCGACTTATTCAAAATATGAAAATCATCATCTTTCTCAAATTTAACAAAATATAAATCAATACTTTCCTCTGCTACAACTTTGTCATCTACACAAAATCCATTCTCATATTCATCATAAAAATGAAAAATAGTATGCATTACTTCTTTTTCTACAACCTTTTTCTCACCACTATCTACTGCCATATCTTCTTCTCCTTCACTCTCAGTTGCACTTTAATTTTTCAAACTTTCAAGTCCTCCAAAGGACACTCATCTATTGTTGCAACATCATTTTCCTTTTTGATTGCTGTACTTTCTTTTTGCTTCTAATTCTCCACTGCAATATCACTATCTTCCTTCATGCTATCCTCAAAGCATACTTCTGTAATATTTTCTCATTCTTGTTCGCCAACATACACAACTATGAATTTTTTTTTCCTTTTTTCTTTGGTATTTTCAAGGCCTCACAAAGCCTCAACACAAATCTTCAAATCCTCAAGTTCTTCTCATGTAAACTGCCTCACGTTCAATGATTTGTTTACAAATCTTCAACACTTTCAAGTTCTGTTGTAAACTACCTCACACTCGATGATTTGTTCACATCCATAAGAACCTCTGCTCAACAAATCATTCCTATTAAAAATTGCACATTCATCTACAAGAAAAACCAACATACTCTCCACCCTCAGGTCCTGGTGCAAACTGCCTCCAATCAACATTTTTGCTTGCACACTCAGGAACACTAGCTCTAATACCACTGATGAAGGGAGACTCACCATGCTTGGATACCACTAATGTAGTGAGAATCCCACACACCCTATCACAAAACTTCAAAATTTCAAAGCACATAATTCCTGCAAAAACCATGAAAAAGAAAATCTTTATTTCTTAGTGCACAATACATGAAGAAATTTGAAAATAGAACCATCCTAAAGATGAAGGCTAAGACAAGCAAATGGAATAAAATATCAATCCAAACTTTGTCTCAAATCATTTTTAATATCAACAAAAACCCCTCTTTCAAGAAGAAAACCATTACACATAAATCCAACTTGTGGAGGTAATTCTAATTTTTAAATTAAATTTGCATTACGTACAACAACAATGAAATACAATAGCTTCCACAATTGTCGAACTATGCTACTCTTGCAACACAATCTATAGAAAAACAAATACAAAATCCATACTTTTTGAGAAAAAAACTACAGGAAAAAAAAATCAGATTATTGCTCTTTGTGAGCATCAAGAAGTAGCAACAACACACTTCCTTTGACATCCAATCCCATCCTTCAAAACAATTCCAATTTTCACACCTTCTTTGCTTCCATTTTCTTGTTTAGCAGCTCCCAAACAACTTGGGCATGGGCTTTCCTTCATGTTGCTAGTCCAAGCTTCTGCAACTTCATCCCTCCCTTTTTGGGAATGAGTATTCCTCTTCCTGACATGTGCATTCAATATCAATTCAAAAATTGCCTACCTGCCTCTCAACCCACTCTCTCCACTCCTTCAACACCATGCATCCCATTTTCTCCACAAAATGAAAATTCCCCATTTCAAAATGGAGTTACAGAGCACATTCAATGCCCACTCCAAGCTTGGGTGTGGGATTTACCTTTTTGGCAAATTAACACTTTACAAAAATTTTAAAAATAATTTAACAATGTATCAAATTTACAATTAATTTTCCCACAACCATCACCAATTTCCATTATGCTGGAGGAGTTGATAATTTCATTAATTTGTGCCTGCAACAAAAAACCAAAATAAAACACAAGCAATAAAGTTTAAAATATTTTTGGTTGTGTAGGATTATCTATGCACCCGGATGCTCCTACATCATTCATCATGATGATAAATCTCCTTGCACCAGGTGCCACTTTATAAATGTCACATGCATAGGCTTCAAAGAAAATTTTAATTTTCTCTTGGGATATCACAATGAACAAGATCAAACCATTGTTTATTTTCTCATTTTACTCACTCTCATTGAAGATATTAATAGAGATTCATCTATTTGGGATGAAGATCCAACTAAGACACAAATGCACAAATTATGGAGTCTCTTCACGAGGAATTGATCTTGATAAACTTTCATATTTTTAAGCCTATATCCTTCTCAGATTTCCTCTATCCCATAATATACTTTTCTTATTAATGTAATTCAAGAAAATGAACATTAACTTGAACAAATTGATGCATTGACTAGTAGGTCTTCTCATGATGAAAAAGAGAGGTGTACACTATGAAATAAAACTGACATCCAAGGAAGATACTAGTGTAAGTTTTGATGTAAGAGAGCAATGAGGTGAATTTCAAATATGCATCCACATTTTGTCATCTCAAGGATGATCTAGGATATAGGTATGTTATATTTTGCACAAAGAAGATGAACTACCCATTGGAAAGAATGATAATCAATTGGGAACATTTGAATCATAACTCAAAATATATGTGTTAATGTGGAAGATCATAGTGGGCTACTGATTAAATGCTCAAAATGGACAAGAATATGGCTTGTGGCATGGACATATGAAGTTATTGAAGAAAATAATGATAGTGCATTCTACCTTTGGAGTTTCACTTGGTATCTTATGAAATTGGTTGTTCATGACACTATGGATTAGAATTATTTTTGTAATTAATGGGTTAATGCCTTGTACATATTTAGTTTTGTTTGTGTGTTTTATCTTTGTGAACTCTTGACCCTTATTGGTCATGATGAAGAGTCATTGTCTTGGTCCCCTCCCTATCCATTTTTGTGGCTTTCTCCCAAAGATATCCAAATTTTTAGTATGCCTATAAGACCACATGCATCCAACTAGAGTCAATATTAGTGCCCCGGTCTATAGTACGAAAAATTGCTTGAGTTTCATCCTCTTTGTACATCTATACCTCAATGTACCCATCACTTATAACCAATTTAAGAAGAATTTAAATGGCTCCCCCTTGGTCAAAATTGCATATATATTGCTCATGATCATCCTTCATACCCTTGTCATATGTTGGAAGTTACAAAAATCTAATAATGGTTTAATTATGGGGTGTTTTAGTTATTTTATATAATTTATATGAAGTTATAGAACTTTAGTGGACAACCAAACATTTTCCTACCCATCCACATCTAGTTCCAATGTTCATTCCCACATGAAAGTTCCACAAATTATTGAGGCCACTCCTCCCCTTCACTTCTCTTTCATTTCTTCCCATTTCTTCCTTTTATTGGATTTCAATGTCCTTTTGGATATTTTCCCCATGTCCAAACCTCCCCTCTTTTCCCATATTTTCACACTTTTCCTTACCTTCCCCATGTGGAAATTTGAAATGGATCTAGATATTTTCCCTTGCTACATCATCCACTTCCTTTATCCATTATTGCATTACTTCATCTCTCCCTTGCATATTTATTGTCCACCTTTGGACAAATAATCCTCTATTCCCCTCTCTTTTCCTAAAATTTATCCCCCAAGCCTTTCTTTCAAATTTTGATTAGACATCTAGATTCCACTTCCATTTTTAATTCATGTATCCACTTTTTCACCAAAACCATATAACTTATCTACATTTCTTCTATTACTCATTTCATCCCTTTTGTGGACTTTCATTTAACTTCAAGACCTCCATTTTGTCATTTAATTTTGACTTCTAGCCCTAACAAAAAGTGTCACATATCTTTTTCTAGCATCTTTTTTTGCTTCAAACTTTAATATTTCTTCCAAATTACTTCTTGTACTCCCTAAATCCTCCCAAGACACCATTAATGGCCTAATTTGACCCTATAGTTACTCAAAGGATTTTCCCACATAAAAACCCATGCCTATCTCTCTATGTATGGATCTTTATGCAAAATTAATGGTGGATGATGAAGGAAACCATGCTAGCATTAATTTTTTGGTTGAATTCTAGCTTCCAAATGTCCTCACACCTAAGTTTTAAACCATCCATATCACAAATTTTATGGGATTTTGACTTGATTTACATGCCAGATTAATAACCTATCCAATTTTCAATCAAATTCTCATAAGGATTCGATGAAAACAAAGAACTATAAATATGAGCTCATTTGAAAGAAAATAGTTTGTGGGTAAAAGTACAAACCTATGTCACACTTTTATAAAGAAATCGACCAACAAAAACATTTTTTTTAGCTTCAACCATATAAAAGTGGCCCTTATGTTTTTTCAAAATCATGTAAACTAATGAAATGTAGAACTCTTGAAGTTTATGCTTGTAATTTTTCAAAAAATATATATGTTTTTATTATTTTTTTATAAATTTAAAAGAAGAGTTTGAATTGCTGATTTTTTTTAAAAAAAATAGTGAGGTCAAGTTGACGTCACATAAAAAAGAGAAAACAATTTAGTTTTCCCTGATTTTTTTTCTCAAATAGATAACTTCAATATCTATTCCATGGAAATAAATCAATGTATATTTTCCCCGTAATAACTTTATAAAGTTAAACTTACCAAAATTTGATAGTTTTCATATGATGTCAACATTAATCTATTTTTAAAGATACTTAGAAGAGGAAAATGGAGCGGGAGAGTGGAACCCAGAGTGAGAGCAGGGAAATTCAAAATCCTCTGGCATTGGCGATGTAAATGAAGATGTCGAATCTGATGATGCCAATGTTGCTTGGTTTGTGTGTTGGGGTTTTGGTGGGATTTCCTATTGACTAGACCATGCACTTGATTGTTGGTGTTGGGGCTTCACCTTTCCCCCTTGACCTTTGTATTCTTTCTAACCCTCTACTTATTTTCTATGGAGGTTGTCTGTGCTTGGCGTCCAAGTTGTTGGAGGATTGGTGTGCTTTCCTTTTTGGCCTGGTGTGGGTGGCTAACAACTACCATTGGCCTATGACCTAGCCTGTCTACATTTTCTAGATGGATAGGGCTCTATTTTCTCATTTCCCTCACCAGTGTTGTGGCGATGAGATATTCTTCTGGGGTTTTTTCTTGCCTTTGGAAGTTCTTGGGGGGATTATTGGTTTATCCTCTTTCTTTCTAAGTTGGGTTTTTCTATTTCCCTAACCTAGGCTCTTTCTGGGTTTTTTGGCCATTTATTTGTTCCTCCTTTGCTGCATGGTTTTGGTTCGCTCCTGGGGTGTGAACTCCTTATGTGGGGGTTTTTTCCTGGCAAGGGCTACTTATTCTTAGCTACCTTTTTTTTGGGATTTCTTGGGAGATTTTCCTCCCTCTATTTTTTTGGCTTAGAGGTTCTCACAAAATATTTTGTGGTTGCCAGTGGTTTGGCTTGATTTGGAGAGTGTTTCTCTCTTATGGTGTTGTTCCACCCATTTTGAGCCTTTTTGGTGTTGGTTGTTGGTAAAGAGGGTTTTGCATGCTTCTTTTGGTGCCTGTTGGCTTTGCTTGAAGTTTGTGGCTTTCCATTTTTTGACTAAGATCATTGTGTAGTTTATGGAGGTTGTGATTTACATTTGGGAGGTACTTGTTGCCTATGGGAGGCATGTTCTCATAGTGTTCTATGCTCTCTCTTCCAGAGGTAGGTGGTTCTATTTCTTCTGCTCAGCTATGAAGTAGAGTTCCCACCTTGTTTCTTTTCTTGTGATGGTGGTCTCCAGTTTCCTCCATCCTTTGGACAACCTTCGAGTGAATCGATTGATTTACCCTCTTGGATGGTGGCACAGGTTTTGCACTATTTTGAATAAATTTGTTCTTTTCTCTACTATTCTGGTCCTAGTGGTTTGGGGTTTTGTGAATTTTTGGGCTGCCTTGTTTAAGGGAGTGGCTATTATGGATCCCAATGCCTAACTTTTTTGGAAACTCTTTGGGAAAGTTGAGTTTGTTGTATGTGGAAGTTCTCATTGTTGTTGAAAGGTTTACACCTTTTCTGATTTGGCTACCCCTAATCCCTTTGGGTTTTAGGCATTGTTTGCTCTAGTGGGTTGTGTTTGGTTACCTTGGATTTTTTCAGCTTCCCCTTTTGAGGTGGGGCTTTTATCTTTTGAGGTGGAGAATGGTCGAAGGAGTTTGGGTTTTTCTCTGGTGGTGGTTTTGGTGGAGCTGTAATAGGAGGGTTGTTTCCCCTGGAGTTCTTATGGAAGTTTTGGGTGGTTCTCTTCCCTCTTGCTAGAATTCTCCTTTGCAACTCTTATTGAGGTGGAGTGTGCCCCTTTGGAGGTGGTGTTGGGGTTTGTTGACAAGGTGGGTGTGTTTTGGGAAAGGGATTTCCTGTTCCCTTTGGTCTATTTTATGTTCGGTGCCAAAAAATCTCATGTTGCTACATGTTGGTTGAAGACCTTGGTTCAAAATTTTAAGCAGTTGGTTGGTGCTGATTTTCTCTTGCCATAGGGTGGTGTTCTCTGGTCTGGTCTCCTAGGTTTAAATTGGGTTTTCCTTCCCAATTGTGTTCTAGGTTGGTATTTTGTTGCTACAATTCATTTTCTCTATAGTTGTTCTGTAACTAGTTCATTGCTCCGATCAAAATATTTGGGTGTTAATGGTCCTTTCCTACCTCACTCCTCATGAGTATTGCTTTTAGAGGTCTCTCTTTTTGAGAGCCTCCTATCTTTTGCCTAAATGGCTGCTTTGTAATTGGTACTGGCCTTTCTAGTTTTAACATAATAAAAACTTTAATCTATTTTTTTATCATTTTCAAAAAAAAAATTATACCTTTTTTGAGAGGATTCTATCCTCTAGTGCATCATATATTTTTAAAAATATTTTAATATTTTTTAATTTCTAATCAACCTCATTTTTTATTGTAGTGTGGAAAAAGGTAACCCTTTTTCACACTTAATTTGGGAATAATTAATACTAAAATGAACTTAATTATGCCTTGATTTAGTGTTGTTTAATGTGTTTTACACATTCACACTAAGTCTAGGACCCTTTTAACTAAAATGGACTCAATTCTAGGACCCTTTTAACTAAAATGGACTTAATTGTGCCTTATTTAGGGTGTTATAAAGTGTTTTCTTACACTTTCACACTAATCTAGGGATTTATTAATTAATTGAGGTTAATTAGAGCTTAATTGGCCCCTTATTTATTGCATTTTTTGTGAGATAAATCCTGACACTCATTAATAATGTTGCATAACACTTAATTTGGTAAGGTTTGAGTCCTAGGGTAGTGACCTAGGACCCATTCACCACCTTGGGCGAATGGGTCCTCACTATGTCCTAGGATCCCCTTTTACATATTAATTCATCTCCCTAAAACTTGGTCCTAGAAAACTGTGCTAGGACACATTTTCCCAAGGTGGTGAATGTTATAAATGAAGGTGAAATTGTAGCTTAAAACTTGTAAACCTATGTGACTATAGATTTAATTAAGTGTTCTTTGTCATAATTCTTTTTGTATGATTATCTGTTTAGATCAATTTTACCAATTGTAGAAAGAGACAGAAGATTGTAGAAGAATGAGACACAACATATATGTGGAGAAACCCTTTCTAGGAAAAAAAACTCTAGCAGAATCAATAGTGCTTGTATTATTTAACCTTAGAACAAGATTACAATAATATTGTATCAATCTTGGATTGATATGCTTCCTTTCCTTCAATAATCTTTCTTCACAACCTACACAAAACTCTCATATACTTTCTACAACACAAGCTATCCATGCATTCCATGTGACCAAGCATGAATCCACACATCCCATGCAATGCTTCAAACCCTCACACATGCACAAGCTATACCTGCTAACATGCAATAAACTCTGATGCAATTTCTGCAATAAATAGACAATTAATGAGCATGTAAACTCATAAGAGTTATCAAATACAAGATCATAAAGCTCCTCTAAAAAATCTATGCCTAGATTGTGCAAGTAGAGTTCCACACTATAAAATGAAGTCAAAACCAAAGTCTCCTCAATTTAGGTGCCCCAAATTGAACACTTAACTGATCGTTGGTCAAGAAAAAATGTTGCAAGCATCACCTCAAAGTTGGGGCCCAAGAATGTGCCCACTTAATTGAGCCTTGTAAATGTCTTCTCATGCAAAAGGTGTTAACTCAAAGATGCCAACTTGGGAACCCAAGGTGGGTCCAAGTCAACCTTAGTTAACTAAAACATATCTCTCCACCAATTCATGTAAACATTATGCATGATTGATCATTGCCACTTAATTGAATGTATCCACCTATTATTTGTCATGCAACTGAAGTCAACTAGCATTCAACTCAAAATAACTACATGCAATTGAAGATAACCGAACCATAACTAAACTAAATTGAACTGAACTGAATTGAATTGAATTGAATTCCACTCATGTAAATATCAATCCCTAATTTATAGGATTAAACATGCATTACTAAAGTGTTATCAATCCTCTAGACAGTTAACTTCAACAAGGTGGGTTCCACCTTCCATGTGGGCACCCCATGTGCTCCTATTTTGTAGGATCTCTCGTTGGGAATCCCCACATGTTCCTATCATTTAAGAATAATCACAAATTTCAATTTACATGTTCATTTCATTCGAGTTTAATCTCTTTCTAATCCTAGTGTTGGGGAACACTTTCCAAGGATTTAGGAGATACATGAAATATGTTTAGGATTGCAATTAAATGGCATCCTATTCCCAACATTCTCCCACTTGACATTATACATTACAATTATTCTAAACAAGGAATCATTATTATGAATCCAGTATAGGACGCAAGGCCAATGGCCTTCCTGCACCAAGAGAACTTATTTGCAACATTGATCAAAGTTTCAACTTTCTCAATCAATACCTTTCCCAAGTCTCTATAACCAAACTATCATATGTAGAACTTCATGCTATCAACATAACAACCCAAATCTACAAACAAGTCCCTATCTATCCACCATTCCGTAAAATAAGACTTCAAGGTAATAACACATATAAAACCTTTGAAGTAACTCACTGTAGTAAAGTGTAACCAGTCCAAGAGAGGTGCCCCTCTCATATTGAACACATATACCTTCTGGAACTCCCACTGCATAGGTAATGTCAAATCTGAAAAAAAGATCACAACATTAACAAGTCCCCCTATAGCACTTCACATAGAGGATGTGGCTAACTACTCTATCATAGTGTTAAAGAGGCATACAATGATATGCAAACTACATCTCTCATAACACAAGAACCTTCAAGAAGAAGACAATATTCCCACAAAGAGAGAATCTACAAATCAAACCATGTTCTTACACCACACTAACATGTGCCAAACTGTGTAAAGTAATATCTCCTTCAACACTCCCAAACTGAAAGGATATCAACATCTAACCATTCAATTATAATGAAACATGGTAGAACTTAGATGTAAACCTCTCATAGAATGTAGATCAAACTTAGCCAAACATTCCCACAACAAAAGGGAATATTCACAAAGCCACAATCTTCTGTACCTTTCCTACCCAAATCCTCAAAACTAACTCAAGTTCAAGATTGCAAGGAGAACAATGGAAATTCATAAAATCATGCATCTACTTCTCAATAATCCCTCAAAACTCAATTTTCAAGACTAATTCATAAGAGAAGATAAGATACATATAAAGAATGCATTTAATAATCAGGCGGGTAACACCTCTTAGATCATTTACCTATTGAGTAGACCAAGAGTGGGATACAAGATTGTCCTGTGCATACAACACCAAGCAATATAGGCTTTCAATAAAGACAACCTTCTCATTAGGTCTATGATGGAATCACATCCATCTCCAGGTGTAGGCTCCTTGATCTTTACTTTTGAAAAACTTTTATTACAAGTAACCATTCCAACACATATCTATTAACATAAGAAATATCCAGCCTAACCCAAGTCTCTCTAGCATCCATGTGCACCCACCAATCAATCCATACCAACTTCAAATGCAACCTACATAATCATGAAGCTCCAAGCAAATGATTAATACTAAAAACCAAAAAGAACTACATCCTCACCAAAGGAAGAACAATAACACCTTTACCAAAGACTCTAAGGGTCCTCCATGAGTTAAAACCTCTTCAAATTACATGAAGATAACCATATCCTACCAAAGCTCCCACTGAACTGTGATACTGAGCTATACATGGCAACAACATAAACATCAAACTATCACTGTAAAAAACTCCCACTAAAACATGTAACCAAGCTATCCATGACATCGTGATAACCATCTTCTAAATGAAGATCATCTATGGCCTCAACATAATCAAAGAATCTGTTGTTAATGCCACAACTCCCAAAAGGTCAAGAAAACCATAATCTCTAAACCAAGAAGATAAAACACACTTATTTTACAAATCTTTAATAACACAATAGTACAAGCTCCCACTATAGCTAAAAAACCTTTAAAATTTTAAGAGAAAGGTGTCCCAAACTCTACCCAACCGTTAGCTCTTATACCAAATGTTGAAAATGAAGGTGAAATTATAGCTTAAAACTTGTAAATCTATGTGACTAATTAATTGTTCTATGTCACAATTCTATGTATGATTATTTATTTAGATCAATTTTACTAATTGTAGAAAGAGATAGAAGATTTTAGAAGAATGAGACAAAAAGATAGAAGTGACACATCATATATGTGGAGAAACCCTTTCTGGGAAAAAAAACCTCCACCAGAATCAATAGTGCTTGCATTATTTAACCTTAGAAGAAGATTAAAATAACACCATATCAATCCTTGATTGATATGCTTCCTTTCCTTCAAAAATCCTTCTTCACAACCTGCACAAAAATCTCATACACTTTCTGTAGCACAAGCTATCTATGCATTCCATGTGACCAAGCATGAATCCACACATCCCATGCCATGCTTCAAACCCTCACACATGCACAAGCTATACCTGCTAACCTACAATAAACTATGATGCAATTGCTGCAATAAATAGACAAATGAGCATGTAAACTCATAAGAGTTATCAAATACAAGAGCATAAATCTCCTCTCAAAAATCTATGCCTAGATTGTGCAAGTAGAGTTCCACACTGTAACATGAAGTAAAAACCAAAGTATCCTCAATTTAGGGACCCCAAACTGAACACTTAATTGATCGTTGGTCAAGAAAATATGTTGCGAGCATCATATCAAAGTTGGCACCCAAGAATGGGCCCACTTAATTGAGCCTTGTAAATATATTCTCATGCAAAAGATGTTAACTCAAAGATGCCAACTTGGGCGCCCAAGGTGGGTCCAAGTCAATCTTAGTTAATTGTTCAAAACATATCTCTCCACCAATTCATGCACACATTATGCATGATTGATCATCCCCACTTAACTAAATGTATCCACCTATTATTTGTCATGCAACTGAATTTATTAGTCATGGAACTCAAACTAACTACATGCAATTGAAGATAACTGAACCATAACTGAACTGAACTGAATTGAACTGAACTAATACTAAACTAAACTAAATTAAACTGAATTGAACTAAACTAAACTGAATTGAAATCCACTCATGTAAATATCAATCCCTAACTTTTAGGATTTAAACATGCATTACTGAAGTGTTATCAATCCTCCAAATAGTTAAATTCAACAAGGTGGGTCCCACCTTCCATGTGGGCACCCAATGTGCTCCTATTTTGTAGGAGCTCTTCTTGGGCATCCCCACATGTTCCTATCATTTAGGAATAATCACAAATGTCAATTTACATGTTCATTTCATTTGAATTTAATCTCTTTCTAATCCTAGTGTTGGGGAACACTTTCCAAGGACTTAGGAGATACATGAAATATGTTTAGGATTGCAATTAAATGACATCATATTCCCAACATTCTCCCACTTGACATTATACATTGAAATTATTCTAAATAAGGAATCATTATTATAAATCAAGTATAGGAATCAAGGCCAATGGCCTTCCTACACCAAGAGAACTTATCTGCAACATTGATCAAAGTGTCAACTTTCTCAATCAATACCTTTACAAGTCTCTATAACCAAACTATCATAGGTAGAACTTCATGCTATTAACATAACAACCCAAATCTACAAAAAAGTCCTTGTATATTCACCATCTTGCAAAATAAGACTTCAAGGTAATAACACACATAAAACCTCTGAAGTAACTCATTGTAGTAAAGTGTAACCAGTCCAAGAGAGGTTCCCCTCTCATATAGAACACATATACCTTCTGGAACTCCCACTACAAAGGTAATGTTAAATCTAAAAAAAAGATCACAACATTAAGAAGTCCTCCTATAGCACTTCACATAGAGGATGTGGCTAACTCATCTTAGTGTCAAATAAGCATACAATGATATGCAAAATACATCTCTCATAACACAAGAACCTTGAAGAAGAAGACAATATTCCCACAAAGAGAGAACCTACAAATCAAACCATGTTCTTATACCACACTAACATGTGCCAAACTATGTAAAGTAAGATCTCCTTCAACACTCCAAAACTGAAAGGATATCAACATCTAATCATTCAACTTATAATGAACCATGGTGAAACTTAGATGTAAACCTCTCACATAAAGTAGATCAAACTTAGCCAAAATTCCCACAACAAAAGGGAATATTCCCAAAGCCACTAACTATCTCATGTACCTCTCCTACCCAAATCCTTAGAACTAAATCAAGCTCAAAATTGCAAGGAGAAAAATGGAAATACATAAAATCATGCATCTACTTCTTAATAATCCCTCAGAACTCAATTTTCAAGACTAATTCATAAGAGAAGACAAGATACATATAAATAATGCATCTAATAATTAGGTGGGACACACCTCTTAGATAATTTACCTACCAAGTAGACCAAGAGTGGGATACAAGATTTTCCTATGCATACAACACCGAGCAATATAGGCTTTCAATAAGACAACCTTCTCATTAGGTCTATGATGGACTCACATCCATTTCCAGGGGTAGGCTTCTCGGTCTTTACTATTGATTTTTTTATAACAAGTAACCATTCCAACAAATATCTCTTAACATAAGAAATATCCAACCTAACCCAAGTATCTCTAGTATCCATGTGCACCCACCAATCAATCCATGCCAACTTCAAATGCAACTTGCATAATCATGAAGCTCCAAGAAAACGATTAATACTCAAAACCAAAAAGAACTACATCCTCACCAAAGGAAGAACAATAACACCTTTACCAAAGACTCTAAGGGTCCTCCATTAAACAAGATGTTAAAACCTCTTCAAATTACATGAAGATCACCATATCCTATCAAAGCTACCACTGAACTATGATACCGAGCTATACATGGAAACAAGATAAACATCAAACCATCACTGTCAAAAACTCCCACTGAAAAATGTAACTAAGATATCCATGACATCATGATGACCATATCCTAAATGAAGATCATCCATGGCCTCAACACAATCAAAGAATTTGTTGTTAATGACACAACTCCCAAAAAATCAAGAAAACCATAATCTCTAAACCAAGAAGATAAAACACACTTCTTTTACAAATATATAATAACACAATAGTACAATATCCTACTATAGCCAAAAAACCTTAAAAATTTTAAGAGAAAGGTGTCCCAAACACTACCCAACCATTAGCTCTTATACCAAATGTTGAAAATGAATGTGAAATTGTAGCTTAAAACTTGTAAACCTATGTGACTGTAGATTTAATTAAGTGTTCTTTGTCACAATTCTTTGTGTATGATTATCTGTTTAGATAATTTTTACCAATTGTAGAAAGAGACAAAAGATTATAGAAGAATGAGACAAGAATATTGAAGTGACACATCATACACTTGGAGAAACCCTTTTGGGGAAAAAAAAACTCCACCAGAATCAATAATACTTGTATTATTTAACCTTAGAACAAGATTACAATAATACTGTATCAATCCTTGATTGATATTCTTCCTTTCCTTCAATAATCCTTCATCACAACTTGCACAAAAATCTCATACACTTTCTACAACACAAGCTATCCATGCATTTCATGTGACCAAGCATGAATCCACACATCCCATGTCATGCTTCAAACCCTCACACATGTACAAGCTATACTTGCTAACCTGCAATAAACTGTGATGCAATTACTGCAATAAATAGACAATTAATGAGCATGTAAACTCATAAGAGTTATCAAATACAAGAGCATAAAGCTCCTCTGAAAAATATATGCCTAGATTGTGCAAGTAGAGTTCCACACTGTAACATGAAGTCAAAACCAAAGTCTCCTCAATTTAGGTGCCCCAAATTAAACACTTAACTAATCATTGGTCAAGAAAATATCTTGCAAGGATCACCTCAAAGTTGGGGCTAAAGAATGAGCCCACTTAACTGAGCCTTGTAAATATCTTCTCATGCAAAAGGTGTTAACACTCAAAGATGCAAACTTGGATGCCCAAGGTGGGTCCAAGTCAATCTTAGTTAATTGAAACATATCTTTTCACCAATTCATGCAAACATTATGCATGATTGATCATCCCCACTTAAATGAATGTATCCTCTTGTTATCTGTCATGAAACTAAAGTCATTAGTCATCCAACTCAAGTCAACTAAAGTCAACTAGCATTCAACTCAAACTAACTATATGCAATTGAAAATAATTGAACCATAACTGAACTGAGCTGAACTGAACTTAAACTAAACTAAACTAAGTTGAACTGATATTGAACTGGACTGAACTAAACTAAACTAAACTGAACTCCACTCATGTAAATATCAATCCCTAACTTGTAGGATCTAAACATGCATTACTGAACTGTTATCAATCCTCCAAACAGTTAACTTGAGCAAGATGGGTTCCACCTTCTATGTGGGTGCCCAATGTGCTCCTATTTTGTAGGAGCTCTTCTTGGGCATCCCCACATGTTCCTATCATTTAGGAATAATCACAAATGTCAATTTACATGTTCATTTCATTCAAATTTAATCTCTTTCTAATCCTAGTGTTGGGGAACACTTTCCAAGGACTTAGGAGATACATGAAATATGTTTAGGATTACAATTAAATGACATCCTATTCCCAATAGTGAATGAGTCCTCCTTACTAAGGACACCCCTTTTTGGGATTATTTGTGGTGGGATTTTAATGATTTTGAATCCTAGATCTGATGTCGGCTTGTGTTATTTGAATTTCATGATTAAATATTAAGATAAATATAAATACAAGGTTGATTCACATAGTTTCATCTAAGCATTCAATTATTCAAGAATTATAACAAGCTTATGATCAAGGGAGAATTTCCAGAGCATTTCAAAGGCATTCAAGGGCATATTATTGAAGTTTTATTGCAGCAATTCAAGATCATATCGTCATGTCAAAGGCATAGTGCATCAAACATATTTTTGAGCTAGTGTGTTGTGATGCAACATTCATGATCCAAGTCAAGGATTATTTCATATCAAAATTCAAGATCAATATCTACATTCTACATGGCCACTTTATGCTAGATTGTTGATTTACATTCCAAGACTTCATCCAAGGTATCATTGTTTCTTGTTTCATGTTTCATTATTTCATCACAAGGTTTAATTACCTAAATGGGTTTTGACCAAGGAAAACCCTTATTCCCTAACAATCAACAAGTTTTTCTTCTCCCTTGATGTGTGATTGCAAGTTTTAGGTTGAAGATCAAGTGGAGAACAAAATTTGGAAAACTGTCAAGATTGAAAAGTTGCAAAAGTTGTCATCTATCTTGCAAGATTATGGAAAGTTGCTACAAAATTAATTTCCAACTTTCGGGAGCTGGTCACCTGGGATCTCGAAGTGTAGACATTGAAGAACATAACCCAAAAACCAGTTTTCAAAAACCCTAGCAGGGACCCATTCGCCACCTTGGACGAATGAGTCCTCAATGACCCCCAAAACAACACTTTTTCAGCAAGGTACACATTGTTTCAACCTCTTAAAACCTCCCTTATTGTTATTATAATAGTTGGGTTTGATTTTTTATTGTTATTTATGAATTTTACCTCTCATAAATTGAATGAAACATTACTAAGAAAAATAGTGGTTCATCATCTTGTTGATTCATTTTGGATAAACCCTATTTTTCTTCGTTTCATTTTGGACAAACCTTTTGAGGTTATGAACATTATAACTCCTAGATGACGTAGATATCCTAATGCTAAACTTATCATTTACCCACCCTCACAACAACCACAAGTTCAAAATAAACCTGTTCTTATCTTAGAACCACCTAAAAGGCAACTTGATAATGATCATATTTCACAACAACTGAGTTTCAATACCATTGCTCATAAATATAACACTAGGAACAATCCACAACCAAGATAAAAAACTCAAACATCTCTCCCATTTCCTAAATCTATATTACCTAGTCCTCCTCATTTTCCTTTAAAAGGCGAAAAGGAGTATGATCTTTTTGAACAACTTAAGAATACTTCTGCTAAGATATCCTTGTGGGACCTTATTCAAGCATAACCTATTTATGATAACATGCTTCAAAATGCTTTGCAAAAAGTTCCTACCTTCCTAATGTGCAATCAAATGATGTGGCAACCCAAATTCAAGCTATAATTAGGTGATCCCACAATACTAGTTTACAATTTTTGGCCAAATTAGACATTGAATTGATTTTTTCTATCTAAATCTTCACTTTTGGGCACCTATAGCGGCTAAACCATGAGGAATTTGAAGATGATGCAAACTAGTGATTTGTGAAATTTAGTCTGTAGATTCTAAATATATTTTTTTTCAAAATTTTTGGAATGAGATTGCACTTCTTTTTCCATCTCCTTCAAATACTAGTTTTTTTTCTTCAGTAAACACCATTTTTAAGGAGTGATGCTCACCGTATGCAACATAACTTTTTTTCATGTAGGATAAAATTTTAATTTTTTTGAATTAGATTTGTAACTATGATATCTAGTTTTTTCATTTGGTTTCATAGTGTTTTATTGCATATTTTTTCCTTAATCAAGTTTTGAAGTCAAACTAATTACAATTCGACATAATAGACTGTATACAACATAACTTTTTTTGTATGTATCGAAATTCAATTTTTTTTTGGATCAAGGAAATCAATATCTAGTACACTGATATTTTTCAATTTTTGTTTTGATAATATACTATTTTTCCACATGTGCAAAACAAAGAGCTTGATTTTTGGTGAAAAACCTATGTTTCAAACTAAAAAAAAAAATACATAATAAAACCAAAACATATTAAAATTATATTCGTTGGATAGCTTGCTTTGAGGACTACCATCATCTAGTTGGGTCTGTGAATTCTCCTCCATTTTCATCCTCAACTCGAGCTTCGACGGGAAAAGTTCTATATATTTTTGGTGCTAGAGAGGGAGAAGGGGGGAAAAGGGGGGTTTGAGCGAACCCCCTTTCCACAAAGTTTTCCTGGGAAATGAGAACTATGGTGGGACCCAATATTTAATAGGTTTGATCGAAGGGGGGTTCGATCGAACCCCCTTTGGGTTCACTCAAACCAAATGTTCGTTCGAACCCCCAAAAACCAATTTTTTTTCCATGGGGACGTTTTTTGCAATTTTCCTTCCTCACTGGAATTGTAAACCAGTTTTGTGGGTTTACCCAACTTCGATCAACTTAGACATTACTTTTCATCAAGATGAGTTACCTTTTTTAGAAGAGAAAAAAAAAATGAAGCTTTCATGGTCATAGTTGTTTTAATCAAATTGCAATAAAAAGAACTCTTGTTGACAATGGTTTGACCTTTATTGTGTGTAGTGTAAGCCTTTTAAAAAATATTGATATGAACAAGAATGATATTTCCCCTGATTCTTTGTCCATTCATGGGTTTGATAATGGAAAAAAACTACTTGGAGTCATCACATTACCCATTAAAGTTGGAAAGGTTACCTTTCAAACTCTGGTCCATGTTATGCCTCACGATCTTTCATATAATCTCCTCTTAGGTAGACCATGGATTCATGAGATGAATGGGGTTCCTTCTACCCATCATCATAAAATGAAGTACGTCTATGACAACAAAGTTTACACACTTAAGGCCAATTCTCAAACTGAAAGTTATTTGATTGCTAAGAAAGAAGGATGGGATCCTTTGGAAGTATTGAAACAAGAAGCAAAAGTGAAAATCATAAAGGAAGAACACTGTAAGAAGAAAATTGATGAAGTCATTATGCTATTGGAAGACGATTGGGGTTCCTTAGATTTCACACCAACATTCATGGGTGAATACAAGATCATAAACAAAGATTCTGACAAGGGAAAAGAAAAAGCGGTAATGTCAATACAAAATTCAAAAGCTTCCACTTCAACCACTTTAGAAGAAAATACAACATACACCACAAACCTTGATGTCAAAGTTGATTATGAACAACCATCGAATCCGAACGAAATTAAAAATCTTTATTGAAGAGGTTATGAGCCTATGAAACAACTTGGTTATAGTGGAAAAGGATGTGGTGCTAGAGAACAAGGTATCTATGTTCCTACAGATCCTAACACACAAGAAACAACTAGTGGTATTGGTTATTATCCTTCAAAAGAAATAAAAGCATCAAAAAGGCCTTCACTTAACATTAACACTCTTACAAAAGATTCTTATAAACCTACTTTAACTTTGGTGCATCCTGAATTGATAGATACTACATGTGGGAATATCTCATTAGATATGCATCAAGATAATACTTTGTCTACTCATTATAATCAATAACAATAGTTATTGCTCCTTGCCCTGTAATAGTTGTAGGATCATAGCATAATCACTATTGCATGTTTTATATTCCTTGCAAATCATTTCCTTTTTGCAAGGAGTGGCATATTATCATCACCTATCTCGACTCATCCTTGTTCTCCACTTAGTGGGGGCAAGGAATTAGTTAGCCTTATCCTATTTTTGGTACATGTTGTTGTCCCTTTGGCTAGTTTTTTGCCTTCCATTTATATAGACCATGATTGGAATGCAAACGACTTGCTATAGGTTAAATCACATGTGCCTTACTAGTCTTTTTTATTTGTTTGCTTTTTCATGTTTCTTTATGTGATTGATTTTGCATAATGTGATCCCCTGTGATGTTTCATTTGATGTATCTCTCTCTCTTTTTGCGCATTCCTCTATATGTACCTACATTCTTCTCTATGTCGTAAACACTTTATATTTCTCATTTGTCTTGTGTTTTCCTTTTGGGGATGATGCAAGGCGTCGAGACATTCATGTCTCTTCCATGTTGACTGAAAGGATTTTTATTTGTTTTCACTCTCTTTGTGTCATTCTTCCAGTTCTATGAGTATTTGGGGAATAATGATAGTTTCGAGCTCTAAAACAACATTGTAGCAAAGACATACTGACCCTGAATCCATAGATCCATTATGTATTTTTTGGGGAAACCCCTCCCTCCTTGTTCATGACATAGCTTTATTTTGGAAACATATGACTTGGCATAGGGTTTTTTGAGGAAAGATCTCATGTCTTAGGAGAAAACATTGGATACTTTAAAGAAGTTGCTCATAGTAATGGTGTTAGCAACCGCTTTAAAGTGGGGACATACATCGATGACATCTTTCAATATTTTCCATATTTCATGGCATGATTTTTCTTTTTTCTTGTGACGTGTCCTTTTCTTAGTGGTGTCATTAGGTTTGATGTCCTCCAAGAGTACGATATTTCTTAGCATACAATTTCCCTTAGTGGCATGATGCGAAATGAGAGGCATCCCATAAGTGGAAATCTGATATTCTTGACTTTTCCTCTCTTGGAGACATTAGGCATGATGTTCCCTAAGAGGAAGACCTTACACATACAAAGCAAAATCCCCTTTAACAAAAACCTAAAGACATAACATTCAAAAGCATAGCATTGTGGTGCCTTATAAAAGTTTTCAGGAGGATAATTTTGGAATGGTATGGGAGGCTAATATGATTCTCTCATTTTCCACCTCATTGGGATAACTCATCTAGTGAACAGCTTGAGGTTCCACTAGCCTAGAGTTAGCACACATATTACAGAAAAACATCCTAGATGTGCTTCACATTGTGTTGGATCGTCAAAGCTTGATCCTTTTTCTCGAACAAATAGCCACATTCCACATCGTGTTGGAACGATTGAGCTTGATCCTTTACTTTCCTTTCCTTTTCATGGTCTTTGATAGGGTACGCCTATGTATCTTTGTTATTGCTGCATACTTAAGTGTCTTGAATTTCTACTTTAGTGTAAGATTGTCATGGGGGAAAATCTCACTAAAGTGGGGGAAATATGTAGTGTGGAAAAAGGTAACCCTTTTCACACTTAATTTGGGAATAATTACTACTAAAATTAACTCAATTATGCTTTTATTTAGTGTTGTAATGTGTTTTAAACATTCACACTAAGTCTAGGACCCTTTTAACTAAAATGGACTTAATTGTGCTTTATTTAGGATGTTGTAAAGTGTTTTCTTACACTTTCACACTAATCTAGGGATTTATTAATTAATTGAGGTTAATTAGAGCCTAATTGGCCCCATAAATTCAAATCCAAGCCTTAAATTTATTGCTTTTTTTGAGGGATAAATCCTAAAACTCATTAATGATGTTGCATAACACTTAATTTGGCAAGGTTTGAGTCCTAGGCTAGTGACCTAGGACCCATTCACCACCTTGGGATAATGGGTCCCCACTATGTCCTAAGACCCCCTTTTACATATTAATTCATCTCATTGAAACTTGGTCCTAGAAAACTATGTTAGGACCCATTCGCCCAAGGTGGTGAATGGGTCCTCCATACTAAGGACAACCCTTTTTGGGCTTTCTGGCGGGATTTTAATGATTTTGAATCCTAGATTTGATGTTGGCTTGTCTTATTTGAATTTTAGGATTAAATCTTAAGATAAGTATAAATACAAGGTTAACTCACATAGTTTCATCTAAGCATTCAATTATTCAAGCATTATAGAAAACTTATGATCAAGGGAGCATTTCAAAGGAATTCAAGGGTAGATTAATGAAGTTTTATTGTAGCAATTCAATATCATATCATCATGTCAAAGGCATAGTGCATCAAGCATGTTGTTGAGCTAGTGTGTTGTGATGTAGCATTCAAAATCCAAGTTAAGCATTATTTCATATCAAAATTCAAGATCAATATCTACATTCGACATGGCCACTTCATGTTAGATTGCTGATTTACATTCCAAGACTTCATCCAAGGTATTATTGTTTCTTGTTTCATGTTTCATTATTTCATCACAAGGTTTAATTACCTAAACGGGGTTTGACCAAGGAAAAACCCTATTCCCTAACAATCAATAAGTTTTTCTTCTCTCTTGATGTGTGGTTGCACGTTTTAGGTTGAAGATGAAATAGAGAAAAAAAGCTACAAAAGTTGTCATCTATCTTGCACGATCACATAAAGTTTCCTATAGAATTAATTTCTGAATTCGGTAGTTGTTCACCTAGGAGTTGGAAGTGCAGAAATTGAAGAACAAAACCCATAAATCAATTTTTAGAAACCCTAGCAGTGGTGCAGGAGCACCTAAACACCTTTGCCAAAATTTTCTCATTTGATTGGTCATAGGGTGAGTCAAGGATAGCATGGGGGTGCTTTGAATTTAATTACTCTAAATAATGTCTTTGAAGACCATCTTTTATGTAATAAGTTGGTGTTTGGGTCTTAGGTATCAAATAGATAAAGGTTGCACAATAATGCAAAAAATGTTGTTAAACAAATAGTTGTCAAAATGCAATTTAAGGGAATATTAAGGGTCTTAGAATTTAAAATTTGGTTATGTATGTTGGGTAGTTGAAACTTGGTGGGAAAATGTATTTAAAGGCTATTTAAGGCTCGGGCCTAGTTTTTGAAGATGTATTTGAAGTTTTCCAAGCAATAAAACAACACATTTTTATGCTAAAACTCTATTTTCCTTAACTTCTGTGTCTGTACGGTCTCGTACAAAGTGTAGATGCTTTGAACCCAATTTCATTTTGTAAGGCCATAAAATATCTCTCATTTGATTTAGGTTTGAGAGACTAATCTATAGATTTGAGTGAGTTCTCTTTGTTTCTTTGATATTTCCCTTTTTTAGAGTTTTAGCTATTAAGGGTCTTTAAAAACGTCTATTTGACCCATTCCACTTTTTGTTTCCACTGTTTCTCATGGAATTGGTCCTAAATAATGTAAATTATGTGTGTTGATGTTTTGGTAGGTTGTGGGGTTAAATTGTGTGGCTTGGAATGAAGCCCTAGGACTGGTAACTGTAATTTTCTAAGTGAAATTGATGGTTTCAAGAAAGGATTTGTCTAACTGTTGATGGAAATAGTCTTGTAAGGGATTGGAGAGTCTGTGTAGACTTAATAGAAACTTTTTGATGCATTGTATTTTTTTTATAAGCCCGATACAGTGGAGATTTTGAAAACCCTAGGTTCTATGCATGAAGAGTGAGGGTTTGCTGGAGTAGCATCCTAGAGGACCTGAATTGGGGATTTGATCAGTAAATTTGGTGTTCTGTGTCATAGTGGGTGATTGTCAAAATAGTTCTTGTGAAAACAAGGTAATTTGAAGGTACTCCCTTTGGAAAATAGGGCTAATTTAGTATCCTTTTGGGTAGAGTAGTCTATTGAAACTCTATGCTGTGTCAAAGAAACCTTGGGTGATCTATTGGGATAATATGTTTGGGTCTAGGTAAATGCTTAATTGATGATTGGTTGGCCATTGTACGGCCTTCTCTAGAAGTGTTCTCCATTTGTTGATTCTTGAAGGCTAGAAGCCTCTTGTGAGGTGTTTGAGTCAAGTTGAGCATTTTGTGTTCAAGGGAAGATTTCTTTGTTTGTGGTGTATCATTTTGTGTTAGCGTGGAAGTCATTACCACCTAGATTGCATCAAAGTGGTATTAGAGCTTCAGGAAAAAGATCTTTTATTGGTGATTTGGTTGATTTTGTAGGTTGGAAGGTGAAGAGACAAATTGGTGAAGATGCCTCCTAAGAACGTTGGTGTTGTTAGGGAGTTGCAAGATCTGAAAGAGAAGCATGATAAGCTTTTGAAATCTCATAATTCTATGTTGGCAAGGATTGTTGCCTTAGAGAAAAAGTAAAGGAGAGATGAAAATGAAGAAAGTGAAACGAAGGAAGATGAAGAAGAATATGAAGATGTTGATGAGGAACTAGACCCTGAAGATTAGAGGATGGTGAAGATGCTCAAAGCAGTTAAAGGTGATTGTCATAAGGTAAAAGTTGAACTTCCCATGTATGGTGGTAATTTGAATGAAGATGAATTGCTTGATTGGATTTCTGCTATGGATAATTACTTTGAAAGTGAGGATATTTCAGATGAATAGATGGTGAAGGTGGAAAAAAAAAAAGCTAAAAGGACATGCTCTTCTATGGTGGGACTATGAACAAGCAGAGATAAGAAAGCAAGGAAAATCAAGGATTACTTCTTGGGACAAGATGGTGCAAAAATTAAAAGGTAAGTTTCTTCCAAAAGATTATGAGGTTTAGTTGTATAAAAAGCTACAAGGATTGAAACAAAAGGATCTAGATGTTAAAGCCTACATTGATGAATTTTACAAACTAAGCATAAGGTTAAGAAGGGATGAAGATGAGGCTAAAAAGGTGGCTAGATATCTAGGTGGTTAAATGAGATTTAATATACAAGATGAACTTGTTGTTGCTAACCCCAAATCTATTGAAGAGTGCTTTAAATTAGCAATCAGGGTGGAAGAAAAGCTCAAAATAAGGCAAGAGAAATCAGTGAGAGGAAGAGGTGCTACTAGTGAAAGAGGGAGAGGAATAATCCCTACACCAAAGCAGCCATTGGAAGAACAAGAAGGAGAAAATAGAGGTAAGGAGCAAGGTGTTGATACAAGAGGTGGATTTAGGCATAGATGAAGGTTTAGTGTTGGTAGAAGTTCTAATGATTTTGTAGGGAGATGTTATACATGCAATGAATATGGTCATCCATATTAGAAATTTCTTGAAAGAGTTGGTAGTTCATCAAGTGGTGAAAAAAGGATTGATAGGAGAGCACAATTGGTTCAAGAAGAGAAGTGTGAAAGCAATCATTCTACAAAATTGAGAGCTACTCCTAAAATAGGGGAGATGTTGATGGTGAGGAAGACAATATTGAAGGTAGCAAAAGAGGTGGAGGCATTGCAAAGAGTCTTTTTAAAACTAATTGTAAGTGAAAGAATAAGGTATGTAGATTTGTCATTGATTTTGGATCTACTGAAAATATGGTGTCTAGTGAGATGGTGAGTAAGTTGAATTTAAAAAAGGTACCTCATGAATTTCCTTACAAAGTATATGGTTGAGTGATGGAAAGTCTTTGATGGTTAATGCTGTGGTAGATTTTCAGATTGGAGGCTATAAGGACAATGTGGTTTGTGATATCCTTCCCATGGATTGTTGTCACCTACTCCTAGGTAGACCCTGGCAATATTGAAACCATGCAATGTACAATGGAAGAGAGAACACTTACAATAGTGAAGGATGGAAGCAAGTTTGTATTGACTCCTTCGGTGGAAGATGACAAGGGAAAGGATAAGGTGATTATGTGTGGAAAGAAAGAGCTTGCGGACATTGTGAAAGAAGGAAAAAAGATAAGTGTTGCAGACATTTCAAGGCATGGGAATGCTCTAAAAATAGATGTAAAGATGAATGTAGGGGTGAAGAGTGAATTGACAATGAATTGGAAAGAAAATGTGCTGATAGGGACCATGGTGTGTCCTTTAGTTGAGAGAAAAGGTGTAAAGTGTAAGGAATCTACAGGTATGGTAGGTGGTAAGTCTGATAGTATAGCAAGTCATGGAAAGGAAAGTACAGTGATACATGCTGATAAGACAACAAGTCAAGTGACAGTGATGAAAAGATAGAGTGCACAAGAGGTTACAAGTGGATACAAACATGAATATGAGATAAAGGTAAAGATAGATCAAGGGAATACTAATGAGTGTTTGTTTGCAGGTATAAAAGAAAAGATATTATCAGGTTTTTAAAGAAGGCAGACATCAGTTCTGATAGGAAATATTAAGACATGTTCAAATCCAAACAAGAACACAAATGCATGGTAGATTACTAATTCACTGTATATGAAACAAATAAATGCGTTTGTAGATCAGAAGGCATGTGAGAAGCTTGGAGGAGCTGGTGCAAGGCATAACACTTATGATAAGAGTTTTTTTTTCTGTGGGAGCATATGGTGCAGGAGCACCTAAACACCTTTATCAAAATTTTCTCATTTGATTGGTCATAGGGTGAGTCAAGGATAGAATAGGGGTGATTTGAATTTAATTACTCTAAATAAGGTCTTTGAAGACCACCTTTTATGTAATAAGTTGGTGTTTGGGTCTTAGGTATCAAATAGATAAAGGTTGCAAAATAATGCAAAAATGTTGTTAAACAAATAGTTGTCAAAATGCAGTTTAAGGGAATATTAAGGGTCTTAGAATTTAAAAGTTGGTTATATACATTGGGAAGTTGAAACTTGGTGGGAAAATGTATTTAAAGGCGCTTGAAGGCTCAAGCCCGTTTGTTGAAGTTTTCCAATCAATAAAACAACACTTTTTTTTTGCTAAAACTCTATTTGCCTGAACTTCTCTATGTCTGTACAGTCTCATATAGAGTGAAGATGCTTTGAACCAGATTGCATTTTATAAGGCCATGAAATATTTCTCATTTGGTTCAGGTTTGAGAGACTAACCTACATATTTGAGTGAGTTCTCTTTATTTCTTTGATACTGCCCTGTTTTCATAGTTTTAACTATTGAGGGTCTTTAAAAATGTATATTTGACCCATTCCACTTTCTGTTTCCATTGTTTCTCATGGAATGGGTCCTAACTAATGTAAATTATGTGTCATGATGTTTTGGTAGGCTGTGGGGTTAAGTTGTGTGGCTTGGAATGAAGCCCTAGGGTTGGTAACTATAATTTTCTAAGTGAAAATGATGGTTTCAAGAAAGGATTTTTCTAATTGTTGATGGAAATGGTCTTCTAAGGGATTAGAGAGTCTTTGTAGACTTAATAGAAACATTTTGATGCATTGGATTTGTTGTATAAGCCTGGTATAGTGGAGATTTTGAAAACCATAGGTTTTATGCATGAAGAGTGAGGGTTTGCTGGAGCAACGTCCTAGAGGACCTGAATTGGGGATTTGATAAGTAAATTTGGTGTTTTGTGTCACAATTGGTGACTGTAAAAATATTTTTTGTGAAAACAAGGTGATTTGAAGGTACTCCCTTTGGAAAATAGGGCTAATTTAGTAGCCTTTTGGGCAGAGCAGTTTATCGAAACTCTATGTTGAAACCTTCGGTGATCTACTAGGATAATGTGTTTGGGTCTAGGTAAATGCTTAATTGATGATTGGTAGGCCATTGTAAGACCTTCTCTAGAAGTGTTATCCATTTGTTGATTCTTGAAGGCTAGAAGCCTCTTGTGAGGTGATTGAGTCAAGTTGAGCATTTTGTGTTCAAAGGAAGATTTTTTTGTTTGTGGTGGATCATTTTGTGTTGGAGTGGAAGTCATTACCACCTAGATTGCATCCAGCAGGTACCCATTCACCACCTTGGGCGAAGGAGTCCTAAGTGACCCCCAAAACAACACTTTTTCAACAAAGTACACATTGTTTCAACCTCTTAAAACCTCCCTTATTGTTATTATAACAGTTAGGTTTGATTTCTGATTGTTATTTAAGCATTTTACCCATCATAAATTGAATGAAACATTACTAAGAAAATTAGTGGGTCAACATCTTATTGATTCATTTTGGATAAACCCTATTTTTCTTTATTTCATTTATTATAGAAACTTGCAATATTTTTAAAAAAATACATATTACAACTAACCAAAATATCAGAATATATATATATTTGGATTGCTCACTCCAAGCTCTACAAAAGAGTATTTTTATTTTTTTGAAAAAATCCAATCTGACTAAAGAAATATCTAGTTCAAGTGGAAAGTTTTAGAAAATTATGAAAAAGGATGATTTGGTTTCCAACATGGATGTGACATAGATATCTTTGGATGAAACCTTTCCCATCGAAAGCCTTCAAGTCAAAAGAGTTTCACTTCAAGCCTTGCATGTAAATTGAGGCACATTTGAATTTTCAAAAGGGAATATTTTGATTTTATAGTTTAAGGAGAAAGTGTTTCTCCCAAAACTATTTGTACCACATATAAGCCATGTGGTTTTGAGTGAAAATATTTCACCCAAAATTGTTTAGGGGGTAAATTTTTTTCTTGAAACTTTTTATTTTGCCAAAAGTGTGGCATAGGTTTGTGCTTTTACCCTAGGCATTTCTACTTTCCACATGACTACAAATGCTAAGGAGCTTCTAGGGTTTCAACTGTTACAAGTCTAGTCAATAGAGCACCATATTTTTTTAATCACAAGGAGGTTGTATTATAAATTGTTTCTATAACTAAATTCCTTCATGAATCCATTTTTTGATCTTTAGGGTAATCCTATGTTTAAGTTATATCTTTCTACATGTGTTGGTATGATTGTTATAGTTATTTGAAGAATGTCTTAGAATTCTAGTTTATTACAAGCTTTGTAATGGTCATTTCCTTATTACATATGCATTTCCACAGTTTTTGGATAAAATAATTTTCCTCAATTGTTTGGTATCATATATATGGTGTATGTATGTACACATCTCATATTATTTTATGATTTTAATATGTTTTTTCTCTTGGTATCATGTGATTCTATAACCCAATGGATTAGGCATTATTAGAAATAATGATGGACAATGCACTTAAAAGGAAAAAAATCTTTCAATAGTAGATTAAGAGTAGAAAATTAGTTTGTATTTACCTCATGACTTGGTATTTCAACTAGGAAAAATATTATGTCAAGCCTTAAGGGTTATTATATTGGAGAGTCATGTTCTACATACCTATATCTTGCAATTGTGTAATGATTCCCATATCATCTTAATAAGAGGTCTTAAATGTGTAATAGGTTAGTCTTTGGTCTAGTGACAACCTTTGAGAATAAGCATACATTAGATACTACTACACCTCTTTCAATCTACAAATATTTTTTTATGATTAATCCTATTAAAAATACCTCTAAGGAAGCTCCCCTTGGATCTAGTTGAGATCAAAATGAAGGAGATTACCCACTCTCAATAATTAGTCTAGTATTTCCCTTCTTAATCATATTTTATAGGTTTTTTCTCTATGTTTGAAACCCTTGGTACTTAAAGAACAACCCAAATTTGGGGATTTGAGAGCCTACAACTCTAAGCATCAACACTTTCCATGAATATTTCAAAATTTTAATCTGCCTAAAGTAGGAAATATCTACAAATCATAATTGAAAAATAAAATGGACATGATCATAACTAACTCTAATGAACAATCCATATTAAATTAAAACAAGTCAATTCTATTAAAAATATTTGGTTATATCTATCCCTCTTTCCATGAATATTTTAAATAACAATCCTTGACTCCAATTAACAATCCATATTAAACCAAAACAATTCAATAACAATTATATTGAAAATATTTTATAGCTCACTAATTTTTTTAATATGAAAATAGTTTTATCCCTCTATCCATGAATATTTCAAAATAGCAATTCGTTGACTCTAATGAAAAATTCAAATTGAACAAAAATAAGTGAATTCAAGTGAGAATATTTTATAGAGGTAAGGTCTTATAATATGAAATATATCTAATCTTCTTTCCATGAATCTTTAAAAATATAAATTTTCTTAGGGTAGGGAATATCTACAAGTCATAATTGAAAAATAAAATAGATATAATTGACTTTAATAAGCATTCCATATTAAAAAAATAGGTCAATTCTATTGAGAATATTTTATAGAGGTAAAGATCTTTTAATATAAAAATATATTTATCCCTCTTTGCTTGAATATTTTAATCTATAATAATCCATTGAATCAAATGAAAAATCCATATTAAACCAAAACAAATCAATTCTATTAAATATTTTATAGAAGTACAAGGTCTTATAATATGAAAACATATCTTTCTTTCCAACAATATTTTGAAATAACAATCTACTTAGGGTAGGAAATAACTACAAGCCATAATTGAAATAATAGACACAACCATAATTGGATATAATGAACAATCCATACTAAACCAAAATAAGTTAATTCTATTGAGAATATATTGAGAACATTTTATAAAGATAAGGTACTTTATTATGAAAATATAACATCCTTCTTTTGATGAATATTTTAAAATATAAATTTTCTTAGGGTAGGGAATATCTACAAGTCATGATTGAAAAATAAAATGGACACAATCATAATTGTTAAAATGAGAAGAATTAAATTATATATTGAGAATTTTTTTATAGAGGTAAGGTGTGTGTGGGTGGGTGGGTTGGTGTGTGTATCCATGAATATTTCAAAATATCAATCTATTAACTCTAGTGAATAATCCATATTAAACTAAATCAAGTCAATTCTATGTAAAATATTTTATAGAGGTAAGGTATGTTATTATGGAAAGTATATATCCTTATTTTCATGAATATTTCAAAATAATAATCTGCCTAGGGTAGACAATATTTAGAAATAATGATTAAAAAATAAAATAGACACAACCATAATTGAATTTAATGAAAATCCATATTCAACTAAAACAAGTCAATTCTATCGAGAGTATTTAATAAAGGTAAGGAATATAGAGGTAAAATAACAATCTTTGATTCGAATGAACAATCAATATCAAACCAAAATAAGTCAATTCTATTGAAAATACTTTATAGCTCAACAAGGTCTATTAATGTGAAAATATATATCTATTCCTCTCTATGTAACTATTTTAAAATAACTTGATCCTTGATTCTAATGAAAAATCCATGATACCAAACCAAAACAAGTCGATTATATTGAGAATATTTTATAGCTTAGTAAGATCTTTTATAAGAAAATATATATGTATCCCTCTTTCTTTGAATATTTCAAAATAGTAATCTACTAACTCTAATGAATATACCACATTAAACTAAAAAAAGTGAATTTAATTGAAAATATTTTATAGAGGTAAGGTATTTTAATATGAGAATGTATCTATCCTTCTTTGTGTGGATATTTTAAATTATCAATCTACTTAGGGTAGGGAATATTTATAAGTTATGATTGAAAAATAAAGTGGACACAATCATGACTCTAATGTATAATCCATATTAAACCAAAACAAATAATTTCTATTGAAAATATTTATAAAGATAATGTCTATTAATATGAAAACATATCTATCCCTCTGTCCATGAATATTTCAACACAATAATCCTTGATTCTAATAAACAATTTATATTAAAATAAAATAAATCAAATTTATTAAAAATATTTTAGAGCTCATCAAGTCTTATAATATGAAAATATATCTCTTTTCATGAATATTTTAAAATAGCAATCTATTGATTGTAATGAACAATTCATATTAAACCAAATTGTTGTGCAGTTTTCGCAGACACACCCCACTGAAAGTAGGGACCCTCTCTTGCTCTAATTTTTGATGCTCTGGCCCTTTTGTTTTGAGGATTTGGTTGCTTTGGCATGCACTTGAATGATTATCTTGCTTGTGCAAATGTTCCTTTTGAAGAAATATTTTGAAAATCCTAAGTCTGAGGTAATTCTGGGTTTTTCTTTGTTTTCGGGAAAATTCCCTTTGGTCGGAATTCCCCGAACACCTTGGAAACCTGACGAGGCTAGTTTTGCATTATTTTCGGAGATTTCGGTCCTTCACAGAATTCCATGGTGATCGGATTTTTCCAAAATTCCACCAGGCCCTCGGATTTCTAAATTTCTTCTCGACCTCGGATCCCTGAGCTTGTTGTCATATGAATTCTACAACTTATGTTTGTTGATCTCTTAGGGGAATTTATGTCGAACATCTATGTCATTTGTCTTGCTTTGCATCTGGGAAAGCTCAACCTCTAGGTGTTGTGTGTGAATTTGGTGTTTGGGCTTTGAATTGATGGCTTTGGTTGTGTTTTCCTGGTGTCTTGGCATTTTCCGGAGGTTTGGATGTCGTGTTAGTTGCTACCTTCTTGAATTGTTCTTCATCTAT